>MU228349.1:2657613-2675761 GCA_018584345.1 Thuja plicata | reverse complement strand
AAGCCTTAACCAACCCCTTCTTATCTGCAGATAGTGAAGTCTTGTGGGTAACAATCCCCACCGCAGTTTTTACTTCCTAACAGGAGTTTTCTGTGATATCATATCTTGTGTCATGTGTTATCTATTTTCATGAATATTTCTTGTATGATTACATATTAAAGAACTTATGTTATGATTGCATATACATAAAGAAAGATGACCAGATAGATAAGATAATTTACAAACTAATTACAAAGGGTTGATGGGCTAACCAAAAAAAGTTTTAGAGGTACTGATTCACCCCTCCCCTCTTAGTACATCATTCCAATATAATTCCAACAATTGGTATCAGTGCTAAGTCTCTTTCTTGAAAAATTTTAAAGGTTGGAAAAGTATAGGCTGGATAAGACTATTGAGAATGAGCAATTACAGATGCAGATAAACTATGAGCAGTATAAAGAGGCGAGAATCAACTTGAGAAAAATTCTTGATGAAAGGAAGATTACGACAACTAAGATGAATGAGAAGGACCACAAAGAATCAGAGATACAAGATTACTTTGATATAGCAGAATCAACATCAAGTAAAGCATCAAACCAATCAGATGAAAAGATCACAAGTCTACATGAGGCCAATCAACATCTGACCGAGCAATTGAGAATGCTGCAAATCGATCAAGAAACTCAAATGGTGAAAATGATTGATGTCATGAATGATGCAAGAAAAGATTAAAATGAAAGAACACTAGCCATTGATGATAGGAGGAAAATAACAGAGAAGCTACAAGAGAAAGAATCAGAGATTCAAAGACTTACTGAGCATCACCATGAGATTACCAATCAAATTATTCTTATGAGTCAAGAGGCAGACAGATTAAATAATGAACTCATTGAAAAAATACAGATCATTGGTGAGCTAAGAGAAGAGAATGAAAAATTGAAGCATGAAATCAAAGTCCAGAATCAACACAACAAATTGATCAAGAAAGCTGAAGATAGAAACAAAAGGATGGATGATTTTCTTGATGGATAGAGAAGAGTCAACAACTAAACAGGATTAGGGTACAATAAGAATGGTGAATCTTCTAATCAACTAGATCAAAGGAATGCTTTCACAAACCCAAGATCCAAGAAGCTGTCATGCAATCACTGTGGAAAACCCGGCCACACCTCAAACATTTACAGAAGCAAGATGAAAGGTATTCCTCAAGCACAATCTACTTTCATTGGTAATTGTTATAAATGTCAAAAGAAAGGACACAAGGCACATGAGTGCAGATCCAAAGTGACAAATCCAAAAAGGAAAACCTACATGGACAAGTACTATCCTAACTGCAAGATGAATGGGCATACACATGAGGAGTGCTAAAAAAAGAACAACAGGGCCTGGACACCAAAAGAAACTGATAATAGCTACAAACCAACAAGAGTAGGTAACTCATATGTTTGGGACTATAACACATGGGTAAAATGCACATCATGTGGAAGGTATGGTCATATTGCTGCCAACTATATGAGAAAGTGGACCAGAAGGTCAAGAGGTTGGACCAATCTAGGTATGGCATGTTTACACTATCATAAGGTTGGACATGTGATAAAAGATTGCAAAGATCGACTGACAAATACAAGTACTCATCCCAATGGAAATACCATTGATGACATCAAGAGAATGAGAAACAAGATGTGGGTAAAAGCCACAAATACTGAAGGTGCTAGAACAAGCAATGAAAATGGTGACACCCCATCCAATGGATCCAGTGACATCACTATTTCCAACTAAAATGCACAAGTATGGAACTGCATTATGACAAGTTATATTATGCATCAGTTCCATTACACATAGTTCATATTGTAATATTAGCACGAATAAAGATGCAACAATTGGTTATTGGGTACAAATTTGCATCGGTGAACACACACAAAAAAGTTATCACTACTTACTAGAATGTATCGGTCATTACACAAAGCGCCAAGTTTCTAAGTATAAACCAACAAACATCGGTGAACCTTGAGGCAATGAAAGCTATCTTCGCCACTTTACCGACCATCATCAGTGAAGTCACCAAAGCTGCTAGCAACCCTGATGCTTTGCACAGACACCGAAGATGTTATGAATGCCTCTATCAACAAACTCAATATTTGTATACCGACGAGTTAGTGAGCATTAATGACAACTTAGGGCACAAAAAGTTATAAAAGCCCGACGGGTGAACTCATTTTTTCACCCATGATTTTTGAGCAGAGCAGAGCGATTTCAAAGCAATTTGGAGAGTGACCCAATAGAAATCAATTTGACACAAAGCATTCACATTCACAGTCAATCACAAAGATTCAGTAAGTAACCACATTCACCGACCACACTATTTTATTTGCGAAAAGCCCTAAATTTTTGCAACACGATGGCATCAACTTATAGAGTTGAAAAGATTAAGGAAGACAATAAGAAAATGTTCAAGCTTGTCAGCAGAGGCTCTTGTGCTGACCCCAAATACAAGATGCACCCATAAATAGCATCACAACCTGATGATTCTAGAGCATTCTCCAGAATCCCACCTAGGGTTTTGCTAGTAGAGGACATAAGTGTTAGAGTAGTCGAGTATTGCTAATAATTAAATTAGTTAATTATTAGTTCATCTACTCTTAGCTTAAGTTAGACTTAGGAAAGTTTCCTTTTCTGAGTTGTTTCCCTTTTAGGGTTTCGGTATCCTTTATAAGGATTGACCGGCTTTCATTTCATAAGCAGATTGTATTTTTTTCATCATTGTGTTAATAAACGACAATTTCTTTCACAATGGGTTTGCAATCTCTGGCCTATCGGCCGCCATAGCTTTCTGGATCCTTCTCTCTTCTGTCTGTTTCATTCTGTTTGTAATAGCTATGCATGCAGGTGTTCTTGGGTAGATTTATGTTCATCAATCTCAATAATAAGGTCCTATATACACTGCAAGATCTCGGAGATAGGAGATCTAGACCTAGATAATGCCTTCAGGGCACTATGTGATGAAGCTGGAAATCTCAAAGATGAGCACAAGCATTTGGAAGTAAAAGGACTCACAAATGCACTGTATTTTCCCAAAGTTTTTAAAACAGAATGGATAAAGATTGTTCTTAGCAGAATGCACAACAAGACTCTATGGATTAATAAGCCAAAGCCAATATCAAAGGATGTTATTCACGCATTTACTAGTTATCCTATGACCAATAAACCAAAAGCTCACAAGCATCCATCCCTGGCAGAAGTGGAAAAATTGACTGGTGCTAAATTAGACAAAAGAGTACTCAAGGTCAACACTATCACCGACGTAGAGCTGAAGTTTGGTGCATGTGTGATAGGATATAAAATCTTCTAGGAAAGAAGAATGAATAGCATATCAAGCACTGCTATGAGCACATCATACAAGATCATCAAACAAGGAAAGAAGATGGATCTTGCAGAGATCCTGTTACATCAACTGGAGGAGAACATGTGCACTATAAGATCTTCAAGGACAAACACTTGTAAGTTTGGTTCCCTCATAATGTGCACATTCTTTTACTTTGAAGAATACTTTCCTTCAATAGGAAAATTTGTATGGGACACAAGCAGACCTTAGATAGGTGAATTCATAGAATCACTAGGAACAGATTTTGATAATGTAATGCATGAGTATTTCAAAACCATTAAGGAAATGTTGCAAAATAGAACAAGGATTCCTGAAAAGTCTGATAGAGGAACACATAGAGAATATATTTTTCATGGTAGATAATGATTTATGTACATCCAAGTAGTAGTACGTAGGAAGTCATGGCTTTCACGGTTGGAATATGAAATCAAAACAAGACAAGCCAATGAGTGCATTGAGGCACTACTGAATGAACCAATTGACAATAAACAACAAAGATTTGGCACCTATGAAGAGGACAAACAAAAGATTAAAACAAATCTTGTTGTCAAGAAAGCTGTAAAATAGTCAAGAAGAATGGTAAATAAATTGAAAGAGAAATTGAATATATCTTCTGAAGGTGAAGAGGAACAAGAGGGTGAGGAGGAAATCACCGAGGACCAGTTACCCATCGGTGATACATCAAAGGAAAATGAATTAGAGGAAGAATAGTCTGATTCACCACCTCCTCCTCCACCTAAGAAGTCAAGAATGAGGAGTCAGACAGTAAAGGATGCAACTCCTTCTCCCATGGTATAAGGAAAGGTGTATAAGAGGACACCTGACACATCAAAGGGAAAACAACCAGTTGGGAAACCTACCAAAAGGAGAAAATTTGTTCAGACAAATGAGAATCTAGAAGACTCAGCTATGGATGAAACTGATGTAGAAATACAGAAGAAAAAAGAACCTTTGGTGCCAACAACAATTGAGAAAATATACAAGAGCATCTCAGAATCCCAATCCATTTCTGATCCTAACATAAGGAAATGGTTAAAATTTAGTACAGAGGATAAAAATAAGATTGAAGAAGCAGTAATTGTTAAAATGTGCAAACATCACTATGTTCCACTAGAATTCTCAGAATATGATGTTCCCAAAGAACTGTCAAAGAGATTATCAGCTAGATGGACATTTGCACTACATCAGGAAAAGGAGATAAGAGAAAGAGTACTTGTTACTCTTATGCCTCCTAATTCAACAAAGGAATAAATTGCTGAGATGATGAAGAAGTATGTAAAAGATTTCTCACCAAAAATGAGAGCATATGAATTTCTCAAGGGAAAGCTAATTGATCTTGATCAGAATAACATTAAGAAGTGGTGCAAGATACTCAAAAAGCCCACTAAGGAAGCTATCCCGGAGAAAGAACCAATCACCATAAAAAATATACAAGATGACTCATCTATTGAAATGGATAAAGAAGAGAGTGATCTACAAGGCCCCAAATATACTGATATTGTAGATGAAGAATGGCCAGAAAATACTATTGACCACACTCAAAGTGAAGAAAATCAAATACTAGCAAGTCCAATTCACATCAGTTTAGAGGATGACGAAGTTACCAAAGAAGAGTTAACAATTAAAGGTAACTTAGTTGATGATATAAATGATGAATCATGGTTAGAAAACATTGTCAATGACACTATAGGAAAAGAACCTATAGTAGAAGTACAAAAAGATGAAGATATAAATATTGCACAGGGAAATACTGACAGACAAGACTCAACTATTGATGCTGCAACAGTCAATACACTGACAAACATGAATATATTAATCAATGCTATAGATATTCAATCAAGTCAGGACAAAACATCTAAGAAAGCTGATGCTATACCCAAGGACACGGGTAATGATGACAACAAAGATGCAACTGACACTCAAAAGAAGTGTCTAATGAACAGAACAAAGAAGCATATAACAAAACTGAGGATACATTGAAAAAGGATGAAGAAAAAGATAAATGTGAAGAAGTCAAGCAGGATGAAGGCAAAAAACAAAAAGAAGATATATCTGTTGAAACACCTAAGACCAATGAGGAGACGTCTTCACAAAACCAGCTGGGGGACTTAGAACAGAAACAACATGATGCTTCATCTTCTCGACCCTCACCTACCAAGTCAACCCAATATCAAGGTTTACACATGGTAGTACATCAATCTGCCACCCAACCAAAGAAGAAGAAGAGGAAAGTAGTGAAGAAAGATATTTTGGCTATCACAATGGATGAAGTAATAGAAGTCCCAAAATGGGATATTACTACTTTGGATATAGATAAACTTCAAGAGTTTGGAGTGCTATGCCAAAGGAAAGTCATTCAGAAGAAAATGATACAGGAACACAGGGAAACAATGGCACTTGACACAGCAAGAGACATTCTTCAACAACTTGTTCCTGAGGTAAAACTTGAACAACATGCTACAGTTAAGGAGAAAATAGCTATTCTTACCGATGCAATCACAAACTAGAATGTAGATGCAGAATAAGCAATGGAAGAACAAGCAAATAAAAAGTATCAATATAAGTTAATTGATAAGATCAGCCAAGAAGTGGCAGTGAACAAGGTAAAGCTCTTTGAACTAACTGATCAATTAGAGCCAATGATTGCTGAGGAAATTACCTTAGTTCAAAATATGTGTACACTTGAAAAGTTTACAAAAGAAAATAGTGACAAGTTAGCAGAAATAGATTCTAATGTCACAACGAGTGCACAAAGCCTAACCTCAAATGCAGACAATATCAAGGTGCATCATGACAAGGTCATTGAGGCTAACAGGCTAAGGCAAGAAATATGGGATGCTGAAACACAATTAAGAGGTGAGATTACCAAACTACAGGCACACATCTTGCCTAATCTTACTATTCTACAACAACATATTTCTGAAGCCAAAAACTTAATTGCGACCCCAGAAATGTCTGTAGTAGACAACATCTATGATATACACGTAAGGATATCAATTGAGCACATGGCTCTAGAAATGTTGAAGGATAAATGGGAAAAGATGATGGAGGAGATCAAGTCCTCACATTCCCACCTTTTTGACAAGATGTAAGTACCTTTTCCTTTATTATCAAAAAAAGAGGAATACAAATGTATGTATATTGTATGTACAGAAGAGAGATATATGTAAAGATAGTTATGTACAATATATCAAAAAAAAAAAGGGAGAAGAAAAGTACATAAGGAAATGTATATATATACTTACACCTACCGTCATATACATAGGGGGAGTCATTCAAATGACTAAGGAAGAAGTATACATAGGTGTACATACTAATACATTCAGTATGTTGCACATATCATGTTTTTGATACTAATGTCAAAGGGGGGATTGATGACATTAAGTTTTTCCATTAGTACACTTAGTGAAAAAAATTGACAGAGATCATCGGTACAAGCAAAACTAACAGAGCATAAAAGGCATACCTGATGAACAGTTCAAGAAAGGAACACAGACGGAAAAGAAAACTGACAGTCAGTTAGCGAACTTGCAAATAGTGGATCTGACTTTTACACATCAGATAAAACATTGTAATTCTATTTATAGAGTTTTAATTTATTTTAAATCATTACTTGAGGGTCAAGCAAGCATAATGTAAATGTTTTAAAGCATCCTAACGGATATAAAACACATCTAACTAAAGATCAAGGTCAAGTTGTAAACCTTGGATCTAGAGTTAACTTGCAAAGCGTGAATCAAGAATAGAGCTAAAATATAGTATAAATAGATGTTAAATCAATTGTGAATCATTAATTCATTGTTGTTGATAGCCATGAAGAGCATCTAAGGAGCAGAAGGTAGAGTTCATGCAAAGTTCAGAAACAAATCACACCAGTTATCAAGAACACACAGAGACTATCGACGTGCAGAGAAAGGTATTATTTAATCATGAAAAGATGATTACTCATACATATGAAGCTTTATTGGATCTGTTATCAACAATTAGAGATTGCACACATCATCAAATCAAAGACTTATATAGTTGCATTCTAACAAGTGCATCACATATAAAATCCTTTTGTAGAAGGCGAACTTAACCATTCTTTACAAATCTCTTAACAGAGTGCACACTTAACAGTTTTTCTAAAGCTTCAAACAAAGTAGATCTTAACAGGTCTCCACTCTAATACTCCTAACAGGGTAGGTCATCAGAAGTGACCAATTGTAAGCCTTAACTGACCCCTTCTTATCTGCAGATAGTGAAGTCTTGTGGGTAACAATCCCCACCGCAGTTTTTACTTCCTAATAGGAGTTTTCTGTGATATCATATCTTGTGTCATGTGTTATCTATTTTCATGAATGTTTCTTGTATGATTACATATTAAAGAACTTATGTTATGATTGCATATACATAAAGAAATATGAACAATTAGATAAGATAATTTACAAACTAATGACAAAGGGTTAATGGGCTAACCAAGAAAATTTTTAGAGGTACTGATTCACCCCTCCCCTCTCAGTACATCATTCTAATATAATTCCAACACATCTTTGTTTCTATTTGTATACCTTATGCACTCTTGTTTTGATGTTTAAGGTTTCTAATATGAGTCTTGTACTATTTCATTGGCCTATATATGCTCATCTGTGTATTATTCACTCTTTGTACTTTCATTGTTCATTGATATGCCTTTTATAGCTACATTTATTACTTTAAATCTAAACCTCTGATTTCACTCGATGATTCAAACAACAACAACAATCAAAACTTGTAAAATCTTCACAAACTTGATAAAAGCATATAATTGTAATAAAATAACATTCACAGTTATCAAGCATCACATGAAACACAAGATTTAATGAGGAAACCCAATTTGGGAAAAACCTCTGTGGGAATTGTCACCCACAAAAATAAATACTCTTCTAAAGAATGCTCGGTTAAGAGCCAATCCTGTTAAAGATTACAATGCACATTTGTTAGATGTGACCCTGTTAGGGGATTTACCTTAGACCTGTTAAGATCTTCACTCTATTAGGAGTGGCCTGGTTAGAGGGCTTAAACATTCATCCTAGAATGTTACCTTTCTCAAGGGTTTACGAAAGGACTTGTTAGATCCACTCGGTTAAGAGATTTTATGTTACAAATGTTAGTAAGCAACAATGTACTAATGTGACCTGTGATTTTGCAACTATACTTTTCTTGATCAAATCATTTTTTCACTCTCTAAAACTTACTGACACCAACAAATCATCAACTCATCAGTCTCTCCTATGGACTGGTTATCCAACTCTTTCACTAGTCTGCTTGGTAGCTCTTCAAATTATCACTTCGCTAGCAACTCTGTATAAACATAAAAACTCATCAATATATATAGGTCTTTGTTTTTCCTCTTAATCCTATTGATTAGGTTTTCCCTCAATTGCACTTAGATGTTCTATCATCTCAAATGAATTGATTCAATGTATCTGCAACTCAGTTAAGCGGTTAACTGCGCCTCGTGGCTTGCACTTTTTCTTGGAACTCACAAATTTATTTTTCCACTTAATCTACATCACTGATTTTGAACTTGAATTTTCATGACTATAGATCTTGCAATAGACTTTGTCTTTGTGCTTGGAAACTTCTTGATCTGTGTGCCTTTGCATTAAATTCATTATGCTCGTTTTATCCAATCTTTGTTCACGTTATGTTCTGTGCTTAGTGACTTTGGTGAATATCTTCACTCGGTATCTGACATTGCTTGGTTACCAGCCTTGCTCTATAAATGACCTTGCTCAGTTGTCAACTTCTCTCGAAGGCTGTCTTTGGTTTGCTTGACCAACAAACACTTCACTGCTCGATAACTAGGTTGTTCTCTTTACCGACTTGACCTTTCTACTTTACCGACTTAATAACATCAAATGTTAGGTAGAAACACTTATATGAATAGTTCCTTATCATTTTATAATATTTATTATCTACCCAATTAATCTCCTCTCCGATTGATATGGAATCTTAATATAAACCAGAAATGAATTTCTTAACATCAATGACAAACTAACAAATGATCTAACCATTCTACTTTCTTGTATTCTTCTAAACTTGAACTTCATTAGCATTACCATTAGTTGGTTAACAATCTCCCTCTTTGGCATTGATGGCAACACTGTTAGAATAACTAGGGGGGAGGTGAATAAGTTAGAATCAGTTAGCTCCCAATTATCCTACAGTCCCAAATTCCTCCATATGTATATAAAAACAAATTCAAACATATATGTCAACTCGGTAAAATGTATTCTATAATATCAAACTTTAGTCAATAGTGTTTGTTGAGTATCAGTAAATTAATATTGTGATTACCGATCTAGGTCAATAAAGTAAAGTGTAAAGTAAAATAACAATCCAAACATTCATGCACATTGACACATAGATTTTTAACGTGGAAACACTGCTAAGGGAAAAACCACTTGGGACTGGTAACCCAAAATATTTTCACTCTTCTGAAGTGAGCTCGGTGAAGAGCCAACCCTGTTAAAGGTTACAATGCAAACTGTTAAATGTGACCTAATTAGAGGAGTTAAAAATAACAATTCTCTCTTTACCATGCATTCACTATGGAGTCAACAAGAAAGCACTAAACATTCATTACAATGTCATAATAAATAATTTCACTGTCTTACTTGGTTAAGAGATTTATTTGTAACAATGCTTAAACTAATATAGTAGTGATCTGATTCAAATACAACTTTGTTTTGCAGATTTTCAGCTCTGTGCTAAGTAGATAATACCTCTGATCAACTTTGTTCACTTCAGTTCATCTCATACTTCAAACTTGTTCTGCTTAGTAATGCTCTTTCTTCTGTTTGCTCGGTGATGTTTGTAGAAAATGCTTGGTTCTATCTTTAATGGCCAGTTTGATCAGTCAACATCATAATATCATATATAATTCATAATGAATCTCTTATCTCTTATATATACATCATGTCTCACTTAATTTCCATCCTTCAAATTTTACCGCTTAATCTCTATCATTGATTATGCCGCTTAAACCATCCTCAACAGTTGTGTTAAAAACACGTTTCAATCTTTGTCATCCGATCTTCATTGAATTTTCATAACTATTTGATCAACATAACACAATTTATATTTTACCTTGAAATCATCAATTGACAGCTCAAAATTCTAGTCAGCCTCAGTTTGATTAAATTGCTCAGTCAATACCTTGTTGTGTCGGCGACCCCTTGCTTGGTTATCATTGTGCTCAGTATACACTGTGCTTCACTCAGTGTTCACTGTCTCTCAATGTATACAAAAATCTTCATTTACCAAACATATAAACATTTTTTTTTCCAGTTCTTCAATTCATAACAAATATTTTCAACCATAATGATACTCAAATAAGTTGACATCAATGACAATACATTAATTGATAATGTTTATCATCAAATCTACAACTCATTTGATTATCAACAAATGAATTCAAACATACAATCAGTTGTAATTCATCAATCTCTCCCTTTTTCATTGATGGCAACACAATATGAAATATGCAGTATAAAATGCCATACAACAAATACCAAACTTCTTTTCTACAACTTCAAAAATTATGCAGCTCTCCCTAGCTTGAATATATAAATTGTTTCAGTATTAAAAACTCACCATGCAGACTCTCCCTGTAGTTTGACTTTTCTGTTCTTGAATCTCTCTATAGATTAGATATGTCTCTCCCTTTCTCTTTTCTCCCTTTAGTGGATAGATATTTCATTGATCATCCTCTTCCTTTACATTTCATCGATCAACTCTCTCCCTTTGACAACAATGCCAAAAATAAATATACAACTCTTCAGTAGCCAAATAAAATATATTTGATGTTCGGTGCATTAGGTACCTTATAGTGTACTGGTATGTTTGTGTCAGTCCAATTCAGCTTTGAATCAACATGATTGATATTCTGATTTCATGTAGGTTGATGCAACCTCCTAGTCAATTTAGTTACCAGTAGACAAGGGACGAACCCCTAGTCTACCTCTCAAGTACTCAAATGTATCCTTTGGTAAGGGTTTTGTGAATATGTCTGGCAGTTGTTCTTTTGATTGTGCATATTCCAGTATTACTTGTTTATCTTGTATGTGTTCCCTCAAGTAGTGATATTTGATAGATATGTGCTTTGTGTTTGCATGCATCACAGGATTCTTAGAAATATTTATAGCACTTGTATTATCACAGTAAATTATCACTGGGTCAGTGATCTCTTCATTCATTCCTTTCAATAGCTTATTGATCCATGCTATGTTCAAACAATTTGCAGCAGCAACAACATACTCTACTTCTGCAGTTGACTGAGACATGCATCCTTGCTTCTTGCTTATCCAAGTAACTAATCTTTCTCCAATAAAGAATGCTCCACAAGTAGTGCCCTTTCTATGATCAATGTTCCCAGCCCAATCAACATCAGTATAAACTTTCAATTCAAACTTTCCTTCTCTTTTGTACCATAGACCATAATCCTCAGTATTCTTTAGATATCTAAACATTCTTTTAACAACAGTCATATGTGATTCTATGGGATTAGTAGAAAATATTGCAACTATTCCAATTGTGTGTGCAATGTCAAGTCTTGTGTGTACAACATACATCAATTTACCAATCATAGATCTATACAAAGTTTGATTTACCTCAGGTGTTTTATCTTCTTTTGTCAATTTGCATCCTGTCACCATATGTGTTTGGACTGATTTTGATTATTCCATTCTGAATGTCTTTAGTACTTCCTTGATGTATTTTGATTGAGTAATATAGATACCTACATTATATTGTAAAATTTGCAATCCAATAAAAAATTTGATCTCTCCAAACATTTAAATTTCAAATTCTTTTCGAATTTCATCAGCAAATGAAGTGCATAGGTTATCATTACCTCCAAATATAATATCATCAATAAATATTTCAGCAATAAGTGTCTTATCATCATTTCCTTCTTTCAAATACAAATTGTTATTATCACTTGTTCTAATAAATCTAATACTCATAAGATAAGAATGTAATCTTTCATATCATGCTCTTGGTGCTTGTTTCAATCCATATAATGCTTTGTGTAACTTACATACCATGTTTGTCTGATCAGGATCAAAAAATCCTTTAGGTTGTTCAATGTATACCTCTTCTTCTAGTATTCCATTCAAAAATGTAGACTTAACATCCATATGATATACCTTGAATCCTTTATATGCAACATATGCAAGTAATATTCTTACTCCTTCAAGTCTAGCAACATGTGCAAAAGTTTCTCCATAGTAAATTCCTTCTTCTTGTGCATACCCTTTGCAAACTAATCTTGCTTTATTTCTGGTTACATCCCCATTCACATTCAATTTGTTTATGAATATCTATTTGGTGCCAATGAAATTTTTATCACTCGGTCTCGGTACTAATGTCAATGTCTCATTTTTCTGTATCTTTTCAATTTCCTCATTCATGGCATTAATCCATTCTTCATTTTCTAATGCATCTCTAACATTCTTAGGTTCAAATTCACAAATTAAAAAAGTGTCATCTCTCAACTTACTTCTTGTCATCATGCCTGCTCTTTTATAACCAATAATATGATTTTGTGGATGATGTCTTCTCACATATTTAGCAAGTATAGGTTCAACTCTCTGTTCTTCATTGTCTTCTCCTATAGATTCATTGTGTTCTTGTTCATGATCTTCAGTTTCGGCATCTTCCTGATTCTCGGTCTATGCTACCTCTTGCTAGGTGACATTACCCCATTGCACGGTAACATTAGGCATCTGCGTCGATATATTATCAGGTTCTTCCATGTAGAAAAATATATTGCAATCTTCCAATTCTTTCATGATCATTTTTCTCAGCAAATTCATCAACTTTCACATTTGCACTTTCAATGATTTTGTTAGATGTCTTGTTCAAACATTTGTAAGGTTTAATCTTAGTATAATATCCAAGAAATATTCCTTCATCACTTTTTGAATCAAATTTACCATTTTGATCATATTTTAGAATATAACACCGACTACCAAATATTCTAAAATAGCTCACATTAGGTGTATACCCATACCATAGCTCATAAGGTGTTTTGTTTTAATCTTTCTTCATTTGTACTGGTTCAGTGTGTAAATAGCTATGCTGACTGCTTCTCTCTAGTATGTTTGTGCAACACTCTTTTTAATCATCAGTGTTCTAGCACAATCTACAATTGATCTATTCCTTCTTTCAGTAATTCCATTTTGCTATGGTGTCTTCGGTGCAGAAACCTGTCTTTTTGATTCCATACTCATTACAAAAGTTAGTGAACTCATCATAAATAAATTCACCTCCTCTATCAGATCTCAAACACTTCAGATATCTACCAGTTTCTTTTTCTACTTTAGCTTTGTACCACATAAACATCTTAAATGCTTTAGATTTCTCTTTTCGAAACTTGACAGTCATCATTCTAGAGTAGTCATCAACAAATAAAATAAAGTATTTGTTCCCATAATATCTCTATGTTCTCATTTTTCCACATAGGTCTGTACGAGTTAACTCCAAAATATCATGATGAAAAATTCTTGCTCTTAAAACTAGATTTTGAAATTTTTCCCATTTGACAATTTTTTCACATTACATGGTTTGGTTTAGATAAGCTCGGTAAGCCTCTAGCTTTTATTTTCTTACTAATCTTAACCATGTTGTTAAAATTTACATGATAAGGTATTTTATGCCATAACCATATATCTTCATTCTTTTCCAATAAGCAAGTAGTTTCAGCAGTGTCAAGGTAGAATAGGTTACCTTTAGATTGTTCACTAGTGCTGATCAACTTTCCTGTTCCATCATAGATTCTAGCTTTTCTATTTTCAAATGCGACTCAGTGACCCATGTTATTCAATTGTGAAACACTCAATAGATTATAGTTAAGTCCTTTCACCCAATATACATTCTCACATTTGATTTTATTGTTCAACATAATAATACATTTTCCTTTCACTTGACAGGGTGTATCATTTCCCATTCTAACAGATCCACATTCATAATGTGCAAGAAATTCAAAATTTCCTTTATCTCTAGTCATGTGATGTGTACAACCACTATCAATAACCCAAATATTATGCTTACTATTTTTAGAAATAATTTTCGTTTATACATACCTTTCATCTTCTTCTGAATCATCTTTCAAAGCTACAAACACTGTCTCAATATCTTCATCACTGTCAGAACCACTATTGTTACCTTTATCTTCAGCAATGTAACATGCCTTCTTGCCTTTATCTTTGTAATCTGGGTTATTTCTTTTGTCATATTTTTGGTTGCTTCTGTAGTCTTGATCATCATTTTTGTCAATAGATATATCATTTCTATCATCATTCTTTCTGTTAGGGCATCTGGCAGCAAAATGGACAATCTCTTTACAATTAAAACATATGAAAGGTAGTTTACCTTTATATCTTCCTTTACCTTTGTGAAATCTTCTAACCATTAAAGCTTCAAGTTCATCTAGTTCCTTGTCATCACTATCACTGTCACTGTTATTTCTGATTATGTATTTGCTACTAGATTTACCAATTTTCAAAGTAGACATAAATGCAGATTCCATATATGGTACAATATTGTTGTCAAAATTAGTCAGCTTAAAAGAAATAAATCTTCCAACAAGACTATCAATAGTAATATTATTTCCAGGTGTAGCTCTCATCTCATGTATGGCAGAGACTCTTATAGAATAAATAGGCAATAGATTTCTAAGAATCTTACTCATAATAGTGTCTTCATCAATAGTTCCCCCAGATCCTCGAATAGAATTCACAACTTCCTTAAGTCGGGTATTGCACTGTGTTATGTTCTCTCCTTCCTTCATTCTTATGTTATCAAATTTTCCTTGAAGACTTTTAGATTTAGCTCTTAGTACATTTACATCTCCTCCATAAACTTGTGTAAGCTGGTCCCACATCTACTTGGCAGTTGTACATGTCTTGATATCCTCAAATTTAGAATCAGTAAGTGAAGAAGCAATCTCCACCATGATAAGATTATGTTCATGTTTCTCTTTCATCTGATTAACAGTCAAAGGTCTAGTAGGTAAAATGAATTCATTATCCAGATAATCTGCAATGTTGTCTCCAATCCCTAATAGGTATAGTCTCATTCTTCTTTTCCATGTCGGGAAGTTATCCTTGTTCAGCTTTGGTGCATCTCTCTTATACATCTTGTGATCTTTAGCTTAAGTCCTTCAAAACTTTCTTCTATGCATTGTATGCTCTAATACCAATTGTTAGAATAACCGAGGGGGAGGGAGGTGAATAAGTTAGAATCAATTAGCTCTCAATTATCCTAGAGTCCAAAATTCCTCCAGATGTATATAAAAACAAATTCAAACATATATTTCAACTTGGTGAAATGTATTCTGTAATCTCAAACTTTAGTCAATAATGTTTACCAAGTATCGGTAAATTAATACTGTGATTACTGATATAGGCCAATAAAGTAAAGTGTAAAGTAAAATAACAATCCACAACATTTATGCACGTTGACACATAGATTTTTAACTTGAAAACCCTTCTAAGGGAAAAACCATTTGGGACCGATAACCCAAAATATTTTCACTCTTCTGAAGTGAGCTCGATGAAGAGCCAACCCTGCTAAAGGTTACAATGCACACTGTTAAATGTGACCTTGTTAGAGGATTTAAAACTATTAGTTCTCTCTTGACCATGCATTCACTATGGGGCCAACAAGAAAAAACTCAACATTCATTAGAATGTCATAATAAATACTTTCACTATCCTACTCAGTTAAGAGATTTATCTGTAACAATGGTTAAACTGATACAATAGTGATCTGATTCAAACACAACTCTATTTTGCATATTCTCAGATCTATGCTAAGTACATAATACCCCTAATCAATTTTTTTCACTTCAGTTCATCTCATACTTCATACTTGTTCTGCTCAGTAATGCTCTTTCCTCTGTTTGTTCGATGATGTCTACAGAAAATGCTCGGTTCCGTCTTTAACCAGTTTGATTAGTCATGCATAAACTTTGCATGTGTGCATCATAGCATCATGTATGATTCATAATGAATATCTTGTCTCTTATATATACATCATGTCTCATGTAATTTCCATCCTTCATATTTTTCTGCTTAATCTCCATCGTTGATTTTGCATCTTAAACCATCCTCCATAGTTGTGTTAAAAACATGTTTCAATCTTTGTCATCCAATCTTCATTGAATTTTCATAACCATTTGATCAACATAACAAACTTTATCTTTTACCTCAAAATCATCAATTGCCAGCTCAACATTCTAGTCGGCCTCAGTTTGATTAAATTGCTCGATCAATACCTTGTTGTGTCGATGATCCCTTGCTCGGTTATCACTGTGCTCGGTATACACTGTACTTCACTTGGTGTTCACTGTCTCTTAGTGTATACAAAACTCTTCATTTACCGACCACATAAACATTGTTTGTTCCAGTTCTTCAATTCATAACAAATGTTTTCAATCATAATGATACTCAAATAAGTTGACATCAATGACAATACATTAACTGATAATGTTTATCCTCACATCTACAAATCGGTTGATTATCAACAAATGACTTCATACATACAATCAGTTGTAATTCATCAAATACTATTGATTGATGATGGTATACTATGATCTCTTTGTACTATGTTTGCTCCCTCTTAGCTTGTTCTTCCTATTTGCCTTCTATTATATTTTCTCTCTCTCTCTCTCTCTCTCTCTCTCTCTCTCTCTCTCTTACATGTAGTCATCAATTACATACTTCTCCCTCTTTGAAAATAATGCCAAAGATCCATACTCCAAAAATCTTGTTCAGGTAGTGAATCGTACCTTGCATGTGCTGATTTCTCTTTGCATACATAATTCCTTTCATAACTTCAGGCATCACCTAAAGTGTGATCACTCAACATCAACTCAAAATTCAGATATTCTAATGTGTTCTAGAATTTGTAACATAAAAAATAGATGATGTCACCAAAATGTAAAGGAGAAAAATGGGGTTCTTGGTTTAGGAGGTGTAAAGATGAAAAAGTTTTGGTTAATTGTTATTTGTGTTGATTTCCTTAACCCCACTTTACACTTACTTGAATTTTATTGATTGTATATTGCAATTGTGATTGTGATCAAGGGAAGATAAGATGCTCCTTTTTTTCACCCTTAAATACACAAATAGGAGATCCAATTTTGATCAAACCCAAAGGGTTAATACACAAATGAATCCACTATTTGGAAAGAGACCAAGAAAGGGGATCTCAAAATATGTAAATTGATTGATTAATATGATTAATGACAGAAATTGAGAAGAAAAGGAGAAAGTACCAACCTTCCAAAATGGCAGATCAAAGATTGTTGTTTTCTGAGATTTGTAGACTGTTTCTGGAGATGCTGATAGTTGATACCGAATCGGAACATAGATATGGACAAAACCTAGAAATATTTTTCTATTTTGATGTCATCTTATGAAAAAGGTCAACTTTGTACCACTTTTTCCAACTCGATCTGCTCAACTCTAAAAGTGTCCCTGTTTGCATAGTCTGAAAGAAATCCAAAAAGGGTATCCAGATCTGGCCTCAGATTTATAGTCCCGAACCTGTACCTGCAAGAAAAATGTTTGTTTTTTGGGGGAAAGGGGTTTGCCTTGGTCAAAACCCAGTTTTGGAATTAACCTTAGTATATGTAATTGAAGATTGCATAAAGAATAACAAAGCAAAACTCAAATTCACCTTGCTTGTAATGTCCTTGTGGCAGATTCGAATCCGTGGATCCACAAGTATGCTTCAAAACATGGAATGTAGAAT
>MU228349.1:2620636-2652167 GCA_018584345.1 Thuja plicata | reverse complement strand
AGGGAAGATAAGATGCTCCTTTCTTTCACCCTTAAATACACAAATAGGAGATCCAATTTTGATCAAACCCAAAGGGTTAATACACAAATGAATCCACTATTTGGAAAGAGACCAAGAAAGGGGATCTCAAATTATATAAATTGATTGATTAATATGATTAATTATAGAAATTGAGAAGAATAGGAGAAAGTACCAACCTTCCAAAATGGCAGATCAAAGATTGTTGTTTTCTGAGATCTGTAGACTATTTCTGGAGATGCTGACAGTTGATACCAAACCGGAACACAAAGACGGAAAAAACCCAGAAATATTTTTCCGTTCCAATGTCATCTTATGAAAAAGGTCGACCCTATACCACTTTTTCCAACTCGATCTGCTCAACTCTGAAAGTGTCCCTGTTCGCACAGTTCGAAAGAAATATGAAAAAGGTATCCAGATCTGGCCTCAGATTTATAGTCCCAAACCTGTACCTGCAAGAAAAATGTTTATTTTTTGGGGGAAAGGGGTTTCCCTTGGTCAAACCCCAGTTTTGGAATTAACCTTAGTATATGTAATTGAAGATTGCATAAAGAATAACAAAGCAAAACTCAAATTCACCTTGCTTGTAATGTCCTTGTGGCAGATTCGAATCCATGGATCCACAAGTATGCTTCAAAATATAGAATGTAGAATGGAAGGATGTCTTCAATCTCTTTCTTGTAGATCTCCAACACCAAGTCTTGAATGGATTATTGAACTTGACAAGGGCTTTGGAAGAAGATGGATGGAGAGATCACCAAAAGGGCACTTTGTTGGCTTGAATCCTTCAATGGCCTCCAATGGATCTCCTTCATGCAAATGGATACTTGAGAATGATGGATTCTTGATTCAAATCTTTCTTAATTTATTTCTTGGACTTCACTTCATAAGGATGCTTGATGATTGATTAGAAGACTTCAATTGCTTGATCATGGTTGGAGAAAATGAGAGGAGAAGGCTCCCTTTTATATGAAATTAGGGCACAATATTCTAAGGAGGCCTACATAGGATAATTAAATCATAATTTAATCCTTTAACCCTAGGAGAGGAACTCTGTTAAATATAATTTAGGAATCAACCAATTCAGAACCCAAAACAGCCGACCCAGAAGTGGGAATAAACTTTTTGTGAAGACCGACATCCCGAAAACCAAAAGTTCCCAGGATTTGGACCCTGGGATAGGGTCGAGGTCGGCCCTATCCTAGGATAGGGCTGAGGTCAACCCTATCCTAGGGTAGGGCTAAGGTCAACCCTATCCTAGGAGGTCGACCCTATCCTCAGATCCCAAGATCACAGGTCAGAGACCCAGAATGCAGAATTTAGGTCAGGAAATGGAGGTTAGAAAGGCAGGTCAGGGGGGAAGTCATGTCAAGATTAGGAACCCATTCAGAGGTGCTTGTCATGACCCTAAACCACTCACTTAGAAGGCTAAACTAGTATCCTATGGAAGTACTTCCATTTTCTGACTATACAGAATTGATGCAACATGCATCTTGAATTTAATTAATGCTGGATAGGGGTAGGACCCCTAATTTACCTTTGAGATACTCAAAAGCATCCTTTGGTAGTGGCTTGGTGAATATTTTTGCAAGCTATTCTTTTGAATTCATATACTCCAACATTACAAGCTTGTCTTGTACTTGTTCTCTCAAGTAGTAATACTAGATAGCTATGGGCTTGGTCTTTGCATGAATTACCAGATTATTTGATATTTTTATAGAACTTCTATTGTCACAATAGATAGTGACTGAATCAATTATCTCTTCTTGCATACCTTCTAGTAGCTATTTTATCAACACAATATTTTCATAATTCATAGCTGCAACAACATACTCAGCCTCAACAATAGACTTTGATATACAACTTTGTTTCTTGCTTAGCCATGTAACTAGTCTTTCTCCTAAAAAGAAAGCTCCTTTTCTTGTACTCTTTCTATCATAAATGTTTCCGGCCCAAATGAACATTAGTATAGACTTTCAAGTCAAAGTCTCCTCCTTTATGGTATAGTAGGCCAAAATCTTTAGTTCCTTTCAAATATCTAAAAATTCTCTTAACTGTAGACATATGTGTTTCCTTTAGATCAGAAGAAAGCCTTGCAACAATTCCTACTACATGAGAAATATCAGGTATGCTCTGCACTACATATTGCAACTTACCAAGCATGGATTGGTAGAGTGTCTCATTGACTTCTTGTTACTCATCCTATTTAGATAACTTGCATCCAATGACCATCAGTGTTCCAACTGGTTTTGAGTCATCCATACCAAAGGTATTTAGGATCTCCATATATTTCTCTTGTGTACTATAGATCCCATCCTTTACCTATTGAATTTGAAGTCCAAGAAATAACTTAATCTCTCCAATCATAGACATTTCAAACTCCTTTCTCATTTCCTCAATAAAAGATCTCCACAATGTGTCATTGCCTCCAAAGATAATGTCATCAACAAATATCTCAACAATTAAAAATTTGTTATTGATATCACATTTCAAATACACATTGCTATTGTAACTAGTTCTTTGAAATCCTATTTTGATTAGATATGAATGCAATCTCTCATACCATGCTCGAGGTGCTTGTTTGAAGCCATACAGTGCTTTTTGCAATTTTCATACCATGTCTAGGTTAGTATTCTCAGTAAATCCTTCATCTTGATCAATATATACTTCCTCTACAAGAATACCACTGAGAAATGCATAATTAACATCCATTTGATAAACTTTGAATCCCACATATGCTAGAAGAATCCTTTCTCCTTCTAATCTAGCAACATGTATAAAAGTTTCATCATATTCAATTCCTTCTTCTATGCATACCACTTGCAAACTAATCTTGCTTCACTTCTGATTACATTACCATGCTCATTCAGCTTATTTTTGAAAATTCACGTAGTACCGATTACATTCTTATCTTTTGGTCTCGGTACCAAAGTCCATGTATTATTATTTTGAATTTAATCTAACTCTTCCTTCATTGCATTCATTTAATCTTTACTTTCTAAGGCATCTTTTACTTTTCTCGGTTCAAGTTATAATATTAAACATGCATTTTCTCTTACCTTGCTTCTTGTTTGAACTCTTGCAGTCTTATCTCCAATGATTTTACTCGGTGAGTGGTGTTTCTTTACATACTTTTCCAACACGGACTCAGTGGCCATTTATATTTCTTCATTTCCATCATTCGCTGAAAGCTCTCTCTACTCATCTTCTTCCTTGGTTTGTTCTTTTGGTAGGGTTCCTTCTTGCTGTCTTCATCATTGTTCTCTACAGATTCATCAATCCTCACATTTGCACTTTCTACAATTTTGTTAGTATTATTATTCAAATATTTGTAGGCTTTTCTCTTAGTAGAATATCCCCAAAAATATTCCTTCATCTCCTTTAGAGTCAAGCTTTCCATCTCTTGCATCTTTAAGAATATAACACCTGCTTCCAAATACTATGAAGTAAATTACATTTGGTTTGTGTCCATACCAGATCTCATAAGATGTCTTGTTTGTTCCCTTCTTTAGTTGGACTTGGTTAAGTGTACAAGCAGCAATGCTGACTACTTCTCTCCAGAAAGTTTAAGAAATCTCATTCTCAATCATTAGTGTTCTAGCACAATCCATAATGGATTTGTTTCTCCTTTCACCAAAACCATTGTGTTGTGGTGTTCTTGGTGCAAACATCCGCCTCTTTATACCATGATCATTGTAGAAGAGTGTAAATTCATCAGATGTAAACTCTCCACCTCTGTCAGATCTCAGACATTTCATTTGTCTCCCTATTTATTTTTCAACTCTATCCTCATACCACTTAAACAATTGAAATGCATAGGATTTTTCTTTTAAAAACATAACCGACATCATTCTAGAATAATCATCAACAAAAAATATAAAGTATCTATCTCCATAGTAGCTTTGTGTTCTCATGGGACCACATAGATCAATGTGTACCAATTCTAGTATATCCTATGTAGTATAGGTTTTGCTTGTAAAGATCGATTTAGTCATCTTACCAACTTGATATCCTCTACACATTACATTCTCAGGTTTTTCTAGACTCATTAGACCTCTTACTCTATTCTTCTTACTTACTTTGATTAAGTTTATCAAAATTAACATGACATAGCCTTTTTTTGCCATAACCATATATCTTTAGTCTTAGAAAATAGACAACTCTTTATGGATGTATCAAGGTAGAATAAGTTACCTTTAGATTGACCTCCGGTAGCAATCAGACTTCCCTTTTGATCAAATATTTTAACCTTCTTGTTTTGAAATTCCATTCAGTGACCTGTATTGTTTAACTGTGCCTCACTCAACAAATTATATTTTAGACCTTCAACCCAATAGACATCATCACACACAGTATTGTTTAGCATAATTATAGAACCTTTTCCCTTTATAGGATATGGGGCATCATTTCCAAATCTAACATTACCACCATTATGCTCTTTCAAAGTAATAAACTTGTCAGTATCACCAGTCATGTGGTGTAAGAAACCGATGTCTATAATCCATGTATCATTTTTACTTACTTGTGATATTAGGACCTTTTCTTCAACATACCTCTCTCCATCAGATTCATCTTTAATAGAAACACAAACAACTTCTTCTTCATCATCATTGGTGTCATCATTAGATGAACCTCCTTCAGCAATGTAGTATGCTTTCTTTCCTTTATTCTTGAAATCTCTAAATCTTCTAAATCTATTCTCAGTCTTGTTGTTGTCTGTATTACCTCTCTTCTCATTATTGTCAGGACAATTAGAAGCTATGTGACCAATCTTGTTGCATGAGAAACATTTCAAATGTATCTTACCTCTATACTTTCCTTTGCCTCTCGGTAGTCTCCTAGCCAATAATGCTTCAAATTCAACTTCATTCTTTTCATCTTCAACATATAGATGTTCAAGCTCACTCTTACAACTATGAAACCTTTCACTAGAACTACTTGCATATCCATCACTAGATCTATAATCTCTAGACTTCCCAATAGTCAAGGATGATTTGAATGCATATATAATCTTAGAAGTAGCAGGAAAACTATTATAAAAATCATTTAGCTCAAAAGAAACTAACTTAACGATTGTAGCATCCAAAGTAACAACCATCTATGGAATGGACCTCTATTCTTGAATATAAAACACATAGATGGAATAGATATGTATCAGTGTTATAAGGATCTTGCTTGTTAAATATTATTCATTAATGGTTCCCCTAGCACCTCTAATTACAATAGAAATCTCCTTTAGTCTTGTGCTATATGCAGTAATGTTTTCTCCTTTCATTTTCATTGATTCAAACTTTCCTCTTAATATTTTGAGCCTTAGCTTTCTGAACATGTTGATCTCTGCCAAAAACTAGTGTAAGCCTATCCCACATATGCATAGCAGTAGTAAAACCTTCTAAATCATTGAAATCTACGTTGGTTAGAGTAGAAGTTATCTCTATCATCACTTGTGTATGTTCTTGTCTTTCTCTTATATGCTTAAGTGTTAGAGGACCAAATAGTGGAGGTTAGTACTGTTAGTAATAAATCAGAGGGGGGAGGGGGTGAATCAGTGCCCTAAAAAATATTCCAATAATCAACCCTTAAAACTTAGTACCACAAAATTATACCTCTAGTTATCTTCAGTCCTATAAGATGAATGCCTCCAAATACTTATATGTAATTACTACTCCTCAGAATTCTTTGTAAAACCTTCTACTATAGATTTACCGATTAGTAGTCTGTTAATTTATTGAAACACAGTAAATTATCTAGTGTATATCAATCAATCAAATTAAGTTAAGTTTAATGCAAAACACTAATGTAATGACTCACAAACACATTAACACATGAATTTTTAACGTGGAAACCTTGTTAAGGGAAAAACCACTTGGGACCGGTAACCCAAAATTTTCACTCTTCTGAAGTGAGCTTGGTGAAGAGCCAACCCTGTTAAAGGTTACAAACACATTGTTAGGTGTGACCTTGTTAGGATTTAAAATTTTAGTCTATCACTTGATATTGGGAATCTCTATGCTACCATCCTTGATTAAACACTCACTTGGCCTATCAATAGGTATCTGGCATCTCATGCTATCTTCATGATAAAAAATTTTGATACTCCATTGGATGTATCTCAATATAGAAAGGATTTTTAAATCCCGCTCGGTTAAGAGACTTTCTGAATCAATGGTTAAACTGAAACATTATGATCTCTTCACATATACAACTTATACTTGCAAATTTTCAGATCTATTGTAATCTCACAAACTATTCTGATCAATATAACTCTATTTATACCTTTTCTCCACTTTGATTCTGCTTGGTGATGTTGTGCTTTGTTGCTCGGTGTCCGCAAAATTCTTTAGCTTTTTCCTTAGCTTGTTGATCAACACTGTATGAAGTTGCTCTTCATCAATTTCACTTTAGCATCCTCTTTTTTTTTTCTCCCCACACCCATTCGTAATGAATATAGTTGTCTCTTAAATAGACATGATATCACCGTTGTTAGGTTCTTGATCTTCTTGATCTTGGCGTGATCCACAATTCTCACCAATTAGATTTAAAGCAAAACTCTTTTTTTATCTCGCTGAGATCTTTTTGCCAACTGGACAAATCAGCTTTAAATCAATTACTTATCGCTGACTTATGAAACAAATGATAACTACCAGTTAAATCTATATTTAGCTCTGCTAGCTAGATATTTTGTCATTTGTGAACTCAAGTTAATTTTGGTTTAAGTCTCTGATAGCGTCGCTCAACACTCCAGTTCTCCTCGGGCTTCTCCGTCAGTTTACACTATGTTTTTGGCCTTCGGGTTTGCTTGTGATTCTGCTCGTCGGTAATGATCATCAGTTTTCTTGCTCGGAAATCATTGTAACATGACTGTCAGTGATATCTATCCGTCGGGTTCCACTTGTTGTCCTCAATTTCTCTTCAAAAAATTGGGGCAACCCTACAAATTTTTTTTAAGTTAAATTCTCTAAGGCATTTTCTTAGTTGCTTTTTCTTGGTCTTGTGTTTGGCTTTTGGTCTTGTCCTGGGCGTAGTTTTGTAGCCTTTGTCTTCCAGTTCATTTTCGGGTAGTTTGCACGTCCTTCTAAGATTGTCAAAAGAATGGGCTTTTTCCTGTCAGTTGGATAAAATGAAAGCTTGTTTAGTATGTGAAATAGATTTTAAATTCTATTCTAAAATTCCACATCATTCTGTGAAGTTTTTCTTTAAAATTTTAATGATAGAATGATTCTACATCATATTTGCATATCAGATTATTAAATTTTTGAAGTTGCATATGAAATTATTAAGTTCTTTCTCTTTTTAAAATTTGGTTTTTAAAATAACATTTGCGCAAAGGGCATTGTTTTTGAAGAGGTCTTATTTTATTAATCTCGAAATGACAAGATAAATATAAGATTTATAAATAAAATGAAAATTTGTTTATGAATTTTATAATTTAATGAGTTTAAAAAAACTCATTGGGAATTTCCATTTAATGATGATTTTCTTTTAAAAATAACGTTTTCATTATTTTAAAAAAAAATATAACATATGTTTTAAATAATGTGTTATATTATTTTAAAATAATGCCTTCCTATAATACATATCATAAAATGAATATTTATTAAATTGGCTTTATTATAAATAAGCCAATGTTTTCTTTTAAAGAAGAGGCGTCGACTTTTATGTTTATTACATATCATTTGATATGTTTAAAAATGTGAAAGTCTTATAAAAAGCTGCGACTTATACTACATGGCGTCGGATTTTAATACAAAGAAATATGTATTAAAGAAGACCCACGGTTTCCTTATACTAAGGGCGTTGTTTTTAAGCTTCTTCTCATGTTAAAAAATATGGAAAGGCTTTTAAAACGCCTGTGGCTTATCTTTAAGTTTTAGGCGTTGATTTCCTCTTCCTTTGCATATCGTTTTACATTCATAAATATGTAAAGCGGTTTAGAAATCGTGTGGCTTGTTTTTAAATAACAAAGTGTTGTTTTGAAAGCATAAAACATATGCTAACGTTTCTTATATCTGGGCGTTGATTTTTGGTAATATAAGCGTATGTTTTCAATCTCCTATAAGCCACATTTTTATCAAAGTATAGAAGGCGTCATTTTTTGAACACTATTACATATCGTTTTATATTAAAACATATGTAATTAGCCTCCAAAGCCCGTGTTTTCTCTCTTATACTGATGGCATCATTTTTAGAGGAAAAGACATCATTTTTTATATTAAAACGTATGAATAAATTCTTTTTGAAACCCGTGGCCTAATCACAGGTGCTAGGCATCAATTTGTAGAGCCTTTGCATATTGTTCATAGTTGAAATGACACATGCTAATGACTTCACCTAAACACATGTTTTGCTTCAATTGAGATATGTGTTTCCTTTTCCATAAGGTATGGCAGATTCTTCATGGTTGATTTACATTAAAACGTGAAGATTCATCACCATAGAAAGGTACGAATTGCATGAACAAGTCAGTTTAGGGTAAAGGAAGGAGCAAAACCATTTTTTTTCTTTCCAAGAAATTTTCCCCAAATCACTGCAATTTTTACTCAAGTCACTACAAATTTGGGGAGTTGTTTAAAATTTTCTCTTCTTTCAATTTCAAAATATATGCAAATGTATTTGTAAAAGAAGAGATTATTTTGAATGGGGCACATTTTGTTGAAATCTTCTTCTTTGCATGCTGATTTTGTGCAATTTTATCTGGAATATAGACATTTGGCATTTCATCTCATGACTCATAAGATTGCATTCATTCTTGATGAGGAATTTGTCAAGATAGTTGTCTATATATCCTTTTCTTTTCCTCTCTTAAGTCCAATTCAAAATTCTCAGTTCCAGAATTTTATTTATCTTACTTGAGTAAAGAAATTTGTAGTTCTTCCCCTTTGAATCCAAAGAGAGGTAAATTTTCTTATTTTTCTTTCTGTGTTGCTTTCTTTTTTTTGTTTGTACATATGTTGCCTCATTTCTTCTTCTCTCTTCTTTCTCTAAGTTGCATATGATAATGCAATTTATTCTCATATGCAGTCGGGATTAAAAACCCCGTTCTTGATAGTGACTTTCTAAAATGCATGAAAAGATGCAAGGTGCTGCCCATATGCAAGATGTAATTAAAAGACCACCTACATGCTTATATGTCAAAGAAGAATGAATTATGATGAGACATAAACATCTCTTTTATTGAGTAAAACAAAAGGAGATTCCCAACATGCAAGATCTTTCCCTAAATGCAACATGAGTTCCTTCCATAAAGAGAAAATGCCAAGGCATGTGCTTTTCCTCTAGTATGCAAGATGCAATAAAATGCCCACTTTTTGAATTTTTCCAAATATGCATTTGTCTCCAAGAATTCCACCACGCATATGCCATATTCAACCCATGGAAAAATACCTTTCTCATCTCATTGTTCCATGTTTAGACTTGTTGTCAAAGATGTGTAAAGGGTTCAAAAAAGCTTGTTTTCATGTTTTTTCATGGCTTTCCATGAGCTGCTAGTGATTCTAAAACCCACACCTTGCATTTTGAAACTTACCCATGTGTATACACACTTTCCATATTCCTTTCATAAACTCAAAGCCTATCGTTCACTCATATGCAGTACTCCAGAAAAACCTCCTTCTTCATCTTTCTTCCACTCACTTGCAAGATGTATCAAGTTTGTTCTAGCCCTCAAGGATGCAAGTTCTTGTTGCAAGTTGAAGAAATATTTTCTCATGTTTTTCCCATGACGCAAGGATACAAAGCCAAAGCAACCACACAATGAAGCTAGACATGGAGGTGGAAAGTGTGAAATGATTCTAGGCATAGAATGATTTCAAAACTGAAACAGAAAGACACAAATATGCCTCTTAGTGATCACAATTATGATGTAGAGCGATATGTAGACTCATGTTCTAGTTCGAGATACTTTCACCAAACTAGAACACATCAATCATTGGGCATCTTGTAGAAGCATGAAGGCCAAAAAAGGATGATGCAAATAGATGTCGTGTCTTGTCAGACACTTAGATGCTTTCATTATGCATTTTGTAAAAGTGTAGAATCTTTGACAGATTACACAAAATATGTAAAGTAGTCTCATGTAATCATGCTGCAAGGACATTAGGTCCTACAACATTGAATAAGTCAAAGTTAGTTAGTTGTTGATAAGCTTTGAATAGGTCCTAGTTAGTTAGAAATAGGGTTTGAATAAATCAAAGTGGTTGAGGGTTTCCCCTTTCTTCTCCACTTTCCTCTCTCCTCTTTTCCTATTTAAAGGAGGGAGCTCATTGTAAATAATTATCTTTTGTTGTGTGTAAGAAAACTATAGGCAATTCTCTTGTATTTTCAAAAATTTGAGTTTCATTGTGTAAAGTTGAGCATTTGAATAAAGGAACAAGAATTGACAAACTTTGTGTTGTTGGTTTCAAAAATGAACGAGTGTGTTCTTATGTTGCATTAGTTAATCTTTTCTCAAAATTAATAGTTATCTTGCATGTATCATTTGAACGCTTTAATTCAAGTTGTCTGAAGACTTTGAGCTTCAGGGAATTAGGATTACTATAGGAAATAGAGGTTGTAATACTCCAAGGACTAAAGAATTTGAGCTTCAGTATTGGAACTTAGATACATAAAGTACTTATTTAAAGTGAGGAAAAGAGACTTTGAGACCTTGTATCACTCCATCTTTAGATAAATTCACTGCTATCTCAGTCGATTGTTCTTAAGTCAATATCTGAGCCACCGGTATTACTATTGCAAGGGGAACTGTATGAGTTATAGTTCAGTTCTACTTGAAGCCACTTGCGGTAAGAATGGAGCCTCCCCTATTACTGAGAGGATAGAGTAATGTCACACACTGATGCCTAAAATACACATTTTCCAAGTTGTAGTCTTAGTGACTTGCAAAATATTTAGCCAACAATTTTTGGCGACTCCGCTGGGGATACAAACACTATTTTGATTACAAGCTTGATAAGAAGTTCACTTAAGAATAATTTGAGATTCTATTTGATTTTCTTGTCCCGGAGAAGCAACGGAGGACTTTGCGCCTTTAACATACATTTTTCTTCTTTATCTTTTGTTGTTGATGTTTTTATAAGTATTTTTTACCAATTTCACTTTGCAATCTTTTTCTGAAAGAAGAGAAAATGATTAATTGTTTGTTCTACAGGAGAGAACTAAACGACATTACATCCAAATTGTTTAGTTGATCTACTAGGGACATGATATGCATTTGGAAGCCTCATTCTTTCATTTGAAGTATGCTTATGTATTATTCATTGTAATTATTCCAACATTTTTCAAGTACATGTAAATGTGCCAAGGTCCTTGGGGAAATGCTTTTGGTCCGTTGAATTTAGCTTTACCTCTGCATGCTCTTCCTGATGGCTCACAAATTAATTTTCCAAAGTTCTTCGGAAATGGACAACAACATACTGATGAACATATTGCTGGTTTTTACATTGCAAGTGGTGTTCTTGGTGTTGAATACGAAGACGTGTCTGTGAGACTATTTGTGGAAACTCTCCAAGGTGTAGCTACTAATTGCTTTTATCATCTTGCACCACAAACCATCACAAACTGGGATACTCTTATAGCCAAGTTTGAAGAAAGGTTCAAGCCACCTTAAGATGCCCATGTGCTATTGGCCCAACTCACTTAGTTGAAGAAGGCATCCCACGTACCTATGCATGAATTTGTGGCTCATTTCAACAAATTGATATGAAGGATTCCAGCTAGCTCAACCTACAGCTTTAAATTTGAAGTGTTTCTTTGTCAATGCTCAGATTATTGAAATTAGTTTTCTATTGAGAAGAGAAGCTCCCGCTACTCTTGCAGCTGCACACACATTGGCCAATTGAGTTGAAGATGATCTTATTCTTGCTGGGCAGATAAGAATTTAGGCAAGTAGGTTTGAAGAAAGTTATCTTTCTTTTGATTTGATTTATTTCACAACAAGGATGGATCCTATAGTGCAGAGGTTAGAAAATGAGTTGCTTTCTCTCAAAAAGCAAATAGCCCAGGGTATGTTCTTTGTTCCTCACGAAGATGTACCAAGAAAGCCTCTTCTAAATGTTGCTCATAGTTCCATTGTTGAGAATCAACAAAAGTTGGTTTCATCACTAAAGAAGCTTGCTATTGAAGCACGATCAGCGGAGGGAAGAAAAAAGTATCCTGAATCTGAGGACAGTGATCTTGCTATACTCTTCTAGGAAAAGGAAGAAGACATAGCTGGCGACTCTTATTTCTAGTTCACGCAGTCTCAGAAAGCCATTGATGAAAATAAGAAAGATGCAACACATTCTTCTGATGCTCAAGTGAGCGAAGACAATCATGTCATTAGACATGAAAATATGGATATGCATGACGATTCCAGTCAAGCTCACAATAGTGCCTCTTTGTTTCAAGGTCATGAACTTGAACGAGTGTTGCATGAAAGTTCTAACCCCGAACTTGATGAAGATCATTTTATGACTACTATAGAAGAGTTTTGCTCAAATCTTGTTGGTGATTCTCCTCAAATTGAAGTTTGTGAACAACATACTGAAGGATGCATTGCAGTCATGTATTCATTTGAATCACATGAAGGAAATCATTTGGAGCATGAGATTGTCATGGTTGAAAAACCAATCACTCAAGTTGCAGCCAAAAAGAAGGTTTAGTCTTTGTTTGATCGAGGCGATGTCTCATAAGATATCTCGCTTGGCTGGAGGCCAATGGAAAATTAGATGTTCCACTTTTACCGGAGCATGAAGATACAATTGAGGAAGGGGCTAAAAAAGCATTTGCAGTTTAGCAGAAACATTCTAAATTCATGTTCTCGTCTTGGAGTAACAGTACATATGACTCATTCCAAGAAGGTGAATTTGTTCATCTCTTCCAAGAGGTGTTACATCAAGAACTAGTATCATTGCTCCAATTTTTCGTGGTTCATGGTTACAAAGTTGCATATGAACATGAAAAGTACTGCAAGCTACTAAAAAAAGTAGCTATTTTGTTGAGCCAGTAAATGGTTTCATCTAAAAATAAAAAGTTCAAAAGTCGGCTAGTTTTAAATAGGTAGGTTTTTCTTTGTTTTCAATAAGTGCGCTTGCACAATTCTGTGTTTTGTTTTTAATTAGGTTCTTTGAGTCGGTCGCGTCATCCTTTTTATTTTTGTGTTTTTGATGCTTGACTCTATAGCCCAATGGATACTAAGGAACTTGGAGATTCTAGATTCTACATTCCTCATTGTTTCTAAGAACAAACGAGCTGCGTTCCCTAATCAGAGCCAGTTGTTGTCCTCAATTTTGTCTTCGCAAAATTGGCACAACCATACGAAAATTTTGTAAGTTAAATTCTCTAAGGCATTTTCTTAGTTTCTTTTTCTTGGTCTTGTGTTTGGCTTTTGGTCTTGTTCTGGATGCAGTTTTGTAGCCTTTGTCTTCTAGTTTGTTTTTGGGAAATTTGCACGTCCTTCTAAGATTGTCAAAAGAATGAGCTTTTTCCTGTCAGTTGCATAAAATGAAAGCTTGTTTTGTATGTGAAATAGATTTTAAATTCTATTTTAAAATTTTGCGTCATTCTGTGAAGTTTTGCTTTAAAATTATAATGATAGCATGATTCTACATCATATATACATATTAGATCATTAAAGTTTTGAAGTCGCCTATGAAAGTATTAAGTTATTTCTCTATTTAAAATTTGGCTTTTAAAATAACATTTGCGCAAAGGGCATTGTTTTTGAAGAGATCTTATTTTATTAATCTCAAAATGACAAGATAAAGATAAGATTTATAAATAAAATGAAAATTTGTTTATGGATTTTATAATTTAATGAGTTTAGAACAACTCATTGCGAATTTCCATTTAATGATGATTTTCTTTTAAAAATAACATTTTCATTATTTAAAAAAAAATATAACATATGTTTTAAATAATATGTGTTATATTATTTTAAAATAATGCCTTCCTATAGTACATATCATAAAATGAATATATATTATATTGACTTTATTTTAAATAAGCCTACAGTTTCTTTTAAAGGAGAGGAGTTGACTTTTATGTTTATTACCTATCATTTGATATCTTTAAAAATGTGAAAGTCTTAGAAAAAGCTGCAACTTATACTACATGGCCTCAGATTTTAATACAAAGACATATGTATTAAAGAAGACCCGCGGTTTCCTTATACTAAGGGCTTCGTTTTTAAGCTTCTTCTCATGTTAAAAAATATGGAAAGGATTTTAAAAAGCCTATGGCTTATCTTTAAGTTTTAGGCGTTGATTTCCTCTTCCTTTGCATATCATTTTACATTCATAAATATGTAAAGCGGTTTAGAAATCGCATGGATTGTTTTTAAATAACAAAGTGTTGTTTTGAAAGCATAAAACATATGCTAAAGTTTCTTATATCTGGGCGTTGATTTTTGGTAATAAAAGCGTATGTTTTCAATCTCCTATAAGCCACATTTTTATCAAAGTATAGAAGGCATTGTTTTTTGCACACTATTGCATATCCTTTTATATTAAAACATATGTAATTAGCCTCTAAAGCCCGTGTTTTCTCTCTTATACTGCTGGCTTCATTTTAAGAGGAAAAGACATCATTTTTTATATTAAAATGTATGAATAAATTCTTTCTGAAACCCGTGGCCTAATCACAGGTGCTGAGCGTCGATTTGCAGAGCCTTTTCATATTGTTGATAGATGAAATGATGCACGCTAATGACTTCACCTAAACACATGTTTTGCTTCAATTGAGATATGTGTTTCCTTTTCCATAAGGTATGGAAGATTCTTCATGGTTTATTTACATTAAAATGTGAAGATTCATCACCATAGAAAGGTACAAATTGCATGAACAAACCCATTTAGGGTAAAGGAAGGACTAAAACCATTTTTGTTTCTTTCCAAGAAATTTGCCCCAAATCACTGCAATTTTTACTCAAGTCACTACAAATTTGTTGAGTTGTGTAAAATGTTCTCTTCTTTCAATTTCAAATTATATGCAAATGTATTTGTAAAAGAAGAGATTGTTTTGAATAGGGCACATTTTGTTGAAATCTTCTTCTTTGCAAGCTGATTTTGTGTGATTTTATCTGCAGTATAGACATTTGGCATTTCATCTCATGACTCATAAGATTGCATTCATTCTTGATGAGAAATTTGTCAAGATAGTTGTCTATATATCCTTTTCTTTTCCTCTCTTAAGTCCAATTAGAAATTCTCAGTTCCAGAATTTTATTTATCTTACTTGAGTAAAGAAATTTGTAGTTCTTCCCCTTTGAATCCAAAGAGGTAAATTTTCTTATTTTTCTTTCTTTGTTACTTTCTTGTTTTTGTTTGTATATATGTTGCCTCATTTCTTCTTCTCTCTTCTTTCTCTAAGTTTCATATGAGAATGCAATTTATTGTCATATGCAGTCAGGATTAAAAACCCCGTTCTTGATGGTGACTTTCTAAAATGCATGAAAAGATGCAAGGTGCTGCCCATATGCAAGATGTAATAAAAAGACTACCTACATGCTTATATGTCAAAGAAGAATGACTTATGATGAGACATAAACATCTCATTTATTGAGTAAAACAAAAGGAGATTCCCAACATACAAGATCTTTCCCAAAAGGCAACACGAGTTCTTTCCATAAAGAGAAAATGCCAAGGCATGTGTTTTTCCTCTAGTATGCAAGATGCAATAAAATGCCCACTTTTTGAATTTTTCCAAATATGCATTTGTCTCCAATAATTCCACCATGCATATGCCATATTCATCCCATGGAAAAATACCTTTCTCATCTCCTTTTTCCATGTTTAGATGTTTAAAGGGTTCCAAAAAGCCTATTTTCATGGCTTTCCATGAGCAACAAGTGATTCTAAAAACCTCACCTTGCATTTTGAAACTTACCCATGTGTATACACACTTTCCATATTCCTTTCATAAACTCAAAGCTTGTCATTCATTCATATGAAGTACTCCAGAAAACCCTCGTTCTTCATCTTTCTTCCACTCACTTGCAAGATTTATCAAGTTTGTTCTACCCCTCAAGGATGCAAGTTCTTGTTGCAAGTTGAAGAAAGATTTTCTCATGTTTTTCCCATGATGCAAGGATATAAAGCCAGAGCAACCACCCAATGAGCCAGATAGGGAGGTGGAAAGTGTGAAATGATTCTAGGCATAGAATGCTTTCAAAACTGAAATAGAAAGACACAAAGATGCCTCTCAGTGATCACCATCATGATGCAGAGTGATATGTAGAATCATGTTCTGGTTCGAGATGCTTTCACCAAACTAGAACACATCAATCATTGGGCATCCTGTAGCAACATTAAGGCCAAAAAAGGATGACACAAATAGATATCGTGTCTTGTCAGACATTTAGATGATTTCATTAAGCATTTTGTAATAGTGTAGAATATTTGACAGATTACATGAAAATATGTAAAGTAGTCTCATGTAATCATGCTGCAAGGACATTAGGTCTTGTAACATTGAATACGTCAAAGTTAGTTAGATGTTGATAATCTTTTAATAGGTCCTAGTTAGTTAGAGATAAGGTTTGAATAAATCAAAGTGGTTGAGGGTTTCCCCTTTCTTCTCCACTTTCCTCTCTCCTCTTATCCTATTCAAAGGAGGCAGCTCATTGTAAATAATTATCTTTTCTTGTGTGCAAGAAAACTATAGGAAATTCTCTTGTATTCTGAAAACTTTGAGTTTCATTGTGAAAAGTTGAGCATTTGAATAAAGGAACAAGAATTGACAAACTTTGTGTTGTTGGTTTCAAAAATTAATGAGTGTGTTCTTATGTCGCATTGGTTAATCCTTTCTCAAAATTAATAGTTATCTTTCATGTATCATTTGAACGCTTTAATTCAAGTTGTCTGAATACTTTGAGCTTTAGGGAATTAGGATTACTATAGGAAATAGTGGCTATAATACTTCAAGGATTGAAGACTTTGAGCTTTAGTATTGGAACTTGGATACATAGAGTACTTATTTGAAGTTAGGACAAGAGACTTTGAGCTCTTGTATCACACCATCTTTAGATAAATTCACTGTTGTCTCAGTCGATTGTTCTTAATTCAATCTCTAAGCCACCGGTATTACTGTTGCAAGGGGAATTGTATGAGTTACAGTTCAGTTCTACTTGAAGCCACCCGTGGTAAGAAGGCAGCCTCCCCTATTTCTGAGAGGAGAGAGTAATCTCACACACTGTTGCCTAAAATACACATTTTGCAAGTTGTAGTCTTAGTGACTTGCAAAATATTTAGCCAACAGTTTTTGGCGACTCTGCTAAGGATACAAACACTATTTTGATTACAAGGTTGATAAGAAGTTCACTTAAGAAGACTTTGAGCTTCTATTTGAGTTTCTTATCTCGGAGAAGCAACGAAGGACTTTGCACCTTTAACAGACACTTTGCTTCTTTATCTTTTGTTGTTAATGTTTTTACAAGTTTTTGTTACCAATTTCACTTTGCAATCATTTTCAGAAAGAAGAGAAAATGATTAATCATTTGTTCTACAGGAGAGAACTAAATGATGTTCCATCCAAATTATTTAGTTGATCTAATAGGGACTCAATATGCATTCAGAAGCCTCATGCTGTCATTTGAAGTATGCTTATGTCCTATTCATTGTAATTATTCCATCATTTTTCAAGGACATGTAAATGGCCCAAGGTCTTTGGGGAAATGCTTTTGGTCCATTGAATTTAGCTTTACCTCTACATGCTCTTACTGATGGCTCACGGAAGAATTTTACAAAGTTCTTTAGTAATGGACAACAACATCCTGATGAACATATTGCTGGTTATTACATTGCATGCAATGTTCTTGGTGTTGAACAAGAAGACGTGTCTGTGAGACTATTTTTGGAAACTCTCTAAGGTGTACCTGTTGACTGGTTTTATCATCTTGCACCACAAACCATCACAAAATGGGCTACTCTCATAGCCAAGTTTGAAGAAAGGTTAAAGCCACCTGAAGGTAGCCCATGCCCTATTGGCCCAACTCACTCAGTTGAAGAAGGCATCCCACGTACCTATGCGTGAATTTGTGGCTCATTTCAACAAATTGATATGAAGGATTCCAGCTATTGCTCAACCTACAACTGTAAATTTGAAGTGTTTCTTTTTGAATACTCAGATTCCTAAAATTAGTTTTCTATTAAGAAGAAAAGCTCCCGCTACTCTTGCAACTGCACACACATTGGCCTTTGGAGTTGAAGATGATCTTATTCTTGTTGGACATATAAGAATTAAGAGAAGTAGGTTTGAAGAAAGTTGTCTTTCTTCTGATTTGTTTTCTTTCACGAAAAGGATAGATCCTACAGTGCAGAGGTTAGCAAATGAGTTGCTTGCTCTCAAAAAGCAAATAGCCTAGGGTATGTTCTTCATTTTTCATGAAGATGTACCAAGAAAGCCTCTTCTAAATGTTGCTCATAGTTCTGCTGTTGAGAATCAACAAAAGTTGGTTTCATCACCAAAGAAGCTTGCTATTGAAGCACCATCAGCAGAGGGAAGAACAAAGCATCCTGAATCTGAGGATAGTGATCTAGCTATACTCTTCCAAGAAAAGGAAGAAGACATAGCTGGCGACTCTTATTTCTGGTTCACGTAGTCTCAAAAAGCCATTGATGAAAATAAGAAAGATGCAATGCATTCTTCTAATGCTCAAGTGAATGAAGAAAATCATGTCATTAGACATGAAAATATGGATATGCATGACGTTTCCAGTCAAGCTCACAATAGTGCCTCTTTGTTTCAAGGTCATGAACTTGAATGAGTGTTGCATGAAAGATCTACCACCGAACTTGATGAAGATTATTTCATGACTACTATAGAAGAGTTTTGCTCAAATCTTGTTGGTGATTCTCCTCAAATTGAAGTTTGTGAACAACATACTAAAAGATGCATTGCAGTCATGTTTTCATCTGAATGACATGAAGGAAATCATTTGGAGCATGAGATTGTCATGGTTGAAAAACCAATCACTCAAGTTGCAGCCAACAAGAAGGTTTCAGTCTTTGTTCGATCGAGGCGATGTCCCATAAGATATCTCGCTTGGTTGGAGGCCAATGGAAAATCAGATGTTCCACTTGTACTGGAGCATGAAGATACAATTGAGGAAGGGGCTGAAAAAGCATTTGTAGTTTAGCATAAACATTCTGAATTCATGGTCTCATCTTGGAGTAGCAGTACATATGACTCATTCCAGGAAGGTGAATTTGTTCATCTCTTCCAAGAGGTGTTACATCAAGCACTGGTATCATTGCTCCACTTTTTCATGGTTCATGGTTACAAAGTTTCATATGAACATGAAAAGCACTGCAAGATGCTAAAAAAGGTAGCTATTTCATTGAGCCAGTAAATGGTTTCATCTAAAAAAAAAAAGTTCAAAAGTTGGCTAGTTTTAAATAGGTAGGTTTTTCTTTGTTTTCAATAAGTGCGCTTGCACAATTTTGTGTTTTGTTTTTAATTAGGTTCTTTGCGTCAGTCACGTCATCCTTTTTGTTTTTGTGTTTTTGATGCTTGACTCTATAGCCCAATGGATACTAAGGCACTTGGAGATTCTGGATTCTACATTCCTCATTGTTTCTAAGAACAAACAAGCTATGTTCCCCAATCAGAGGCAGCTGCTGTCCTCAATTTTGTCTTCGCAAAATTGGGGCAACCCTACGAAAATTTTGTAAGTTAAATTCTCTAAGGTGTTTTATTAATTGATTTTTCTTGGTCTTGTGTTTGGATTTTGGTCTTGTCCTGGGCGTAGTTTTATAGCCTTTGTCTTCTAGTTCATTTTCAGGTAGTTTGCACGTCCTTCTAAGATTATCAAAAGAATGGGCTTTTTCCTATCAGTTGCATAAAACAAAAGTTTGTTTTGTATGTGAAATAGATTTTAAATTCTATTCTAAAATTCCGCGTCATTCTGTGAAGTTTTGCTTTAAAATTTTAATGATAACATGATTCTACATCATATCTGCATATCATATCATTAAAGTTTTAAAGTCGCGTAAGAAATTAGTAAGTTCTTTCTCTATTTAAAATTCAAATTTTAAAATAATATTTGTGCAAAGGGCATTGTTATTGAAGAGGTCTTATTTTATTAATCTCAAAATGACAAGATAAAGATAAGATTTATAAATAAAATGAAAATTTGTTTATGAATTTTATAATTTATTGAGTTTAAAACAACTCATTGCGAATTTCCATGTAATGATGATTTTCTTTTAAAAATAATGTTTTCATTATTTAAAAAAAAAATATAACATATATTTTAAATAATGTGTTATATTATTTTAAAATAATGCCTTCCTATAATACATATCATAAAATGAATATTTATTATATTGGCTTTATTTTAAATAAGCCTATAGTTTCTTTTAAAGGAGAGGCGTCAACTTTTATGTTTATTACATATCATTTGATATGTTTAAAAATGTGAAAGTCTTAGAAAAATCTGTGACTTATACTACATGGCGTCAGATTTTAATACAAAGACATGTGTATTAAAGAAGACCCGTGGTTTCCTTATACTAAGGGCGTCATTTTTAAGCTTCTTCTCATGTTAAAAATATGGAAAGGATTTTAAAAAGCCTATGGCTTATCTTTAAGTTTTAGGCGTTGATTTCCTCTTCCTTTGCATATCGTTTTACATTCATAAATATGTAAAGTGGTTTAGAAATTGCATGGCTTGTTTTTAAATAACAAAGTGTTGTTTTGAAAGCATAAAACATATGCTAAAGTTTCTTATATCTGGGCGTTGATTTTTGGTAATAAAAGCGTATGTTTTCAATCTCCTATAAGTCACATTTTTATCAAAGTATAGAAGGTATTGTTTTTTGAACACTATTACATATCGTTTTATATTAAAACATATGTAATTAGCCTCCAAAGCCCATGTTTTCTCTCTTATACTGATGACATCAATTTTAGAGGAAAAGACATCATTTTTTATATTAAAACATATTAATAAATTCTTTCTAAAACCTGTGACCTAATCACAGGTGCTGGGCGTCATTTTGTAGAGCCTTTGCATAGTGTTCATAGATGAAATGACACACGCTAATGACTTCACCTAAACACATGTTTTGATTCAACTAAGATATGTGTTTCCTTTTCCATAAGGTATGGCGGACTCTTCGTGGTTCATTTACATTAAAATGTGAAGATTCATCACCATAGAAAGGTATGAATTGCATGAACAAACCCGTTTAGGGTAAAGGAAGGAGCAAAACCATTTTTTTTCTTTCCAAGAAGTTTGCCCCAAATCACTTACTCAATTCACTACAAATTTGGTGAGTAGTTTAAAATGTTCTGTTCTTTCAATTTCAAAATATATGCAAATGTATTTGTAAAAGAAGAGATTATTTTGAATAGGGCACGTTTTGTTGAAATCTTCTTTTTTGCATGCTGATTTTGTGCAATTTTATCTGGAATATAGACATTTGGCATTTCATCTCATGACTTATAAGATTGCATTCATTCTTGATGAGGAATTTTTCAAGATAGTTGTCTATATATCCTTTTCTTTTCCTCTCTTAAGTCCAATTCAAAATTCTCAGTTCCAGATTTTTATCTATCTTGAGTAAAGAAATTTGTAGTTCTTCCCCTTTGAATCCAAAGAGAGGTAAATTTTCTTATTTTTCTTTCTTTGTTGCTTTCTTGTTTTTGTTTGTATATATGTTTCCCCATTTCTTATTCTCTCTTCTTTCTCTAAGTTGCATATGAGAATGCAATTTATTCTCATATGCAGTCGGGATTAAAAACACCATTCTTGATGATGACTTTGCAAAATGCATGAAAAGATGCAAGGTGCTGCCCATATGCAAGATGTAATAAAAAGACCACCTACATGCTTATATGTCAAAGAAGAATGACTTATGATGAGACATAAACATCTCATTTATTGAGTAAAACAAAAGGAGATTCCCAACATGCAAGATCTTTTCCAAAAGGCAACATGAGTTCTTTCCATAAAGAGAAAATGTTAAGGCATGTGCCTTTGCTCTAGTATGCAAGATGCAATAAAATGCCCAATTTTTGAATTTCTCCAAATATGCATTTGTCTCCAAGAAGTCCGCGCATATTCCATATTCATCCCATGGAAAAATACCTTTCTCATCTCATTGTTGCATGTTTAGACTTGCTGTCAAAGATGTGTAAAGGGTTCCAAAAAGCCTATTTTCATGCTTTTTCATGGCTTTCCATGAGCTTCAAGTGATTCTAAAAACCCCACCTTGCATTTTGAAACTTACCCATGTGTATACACACTTTCCATATTCCTTTCATAAACTCAAAGCCTGTCATTCATTCACATGCAGTACTTTAGAAAAACCCCGTTATTCATCTTTCTTCTACTCACTTGCAAGATGTATCAAGTTTGTTCTACCCCTCAAGGATGCAAGTTATTGTTGCAAGTTGAAGAAATATTTTCATGTTTTTCCCATGATGCAAGGATACAAAGCCAGATCAACCACATGATGGATCCAGATAGGGAGGTGGAAAGTGTGAAATGATTCTAGGCATAGAATGCTTTCAAAACTGAAACAGAAAGACATAAAGATGCCTCTCAGTGATCACCATTGTGATGCAGAGCGATATGTAGACTCATGTTCCGGTTCAAGATGCTTTCACCAAACTAGAACACATCAATCATTGGGCATCTTGTAGCAATATGAAGGCCAAAAAAGGATGATGTAAATAGATGTCATTTCTTGTCAGACACTTAGATGCTTTCATTATGCATTTTGTAAAAGTGTAGATTCTTTGATAGATTACACGAAAATATGTAAAGTAGTCTCATGTAATCATGCTGCAAGGACATTAGGTCCTACAACATTGAATACGTCAAAGTTAGTTGTTGATAAGCTTTGAATAGGTCCTCATTAGTTAGAGATAAGGTTTGAATAAATCAAAGTGGTTGAGGGTTTCCCCTTTCTTCTCCACTTTCTTCTCTCCTCTTTTCCTATTTAAAGGAGGGAGCTCATTGTAAATAATTATCTTTTGTTGTGTGCAAGAAAACTATAGGCAATTCTCTTGTATTCTCAAAAATTTGAGTTTCATTATGCAAAGTTGAGAATTTGAATAAAGGAACAAGAATTGACAAACTTTGTGTTGTTGGTTTCAAAAATTAACGAGTGTGTTCTTATGTCACATTGGTTAATCCTTTCTCAAAATTAATAGTTATCTTTCATGTATCATTTGAACACTTTAATTCAAGTTGTCTGAAGACGTTGAGCTTCAGGGTGTTAGGATTGCTATAGGAAATAGTGGCTGTAATACTTCAAGGACTGAAGACTTTGAGCTTCAGTATTGGAACTTAGATACATAGAGAACTTATTTGAAGTGAGGACAAGATACTTTGAGCTCTTGTATCACTCCATCTTTGGATAAATTCACTATTTTCTTAGTCAATTTTTCTTAAGTCAATCTCTGAGCCACCGATATTACTGTTGCAAGGGGAACTGTATGAGTTATAGTTCATTTCTACTTGAAGCCACCTGTGGTAAGAAAGGAGCCTCCCCTGTTGCTGTAAGGAGAGAGTAATCCTACACACTTCTTCCTAAAATACACATTTTGCAAGTTGTAGTCTTAGTGACTTGCAAAATATTTAGCCAACACCACTGACCGTTGGTGTTTGTAGTCACAATGTGAATGCTTGTCTTTTATGTATTTACAGAAAGAATAATCTTTGTCTCTATGATTCTCTGAAGTATTTGACAATTTGATTATAACCAATTATATTATATCAATTTGACATCAATGAAAATACAATCCATTAACTGATTTAATGTCTTGCATTATCCTTCTGCATTTTGGTTATAAACTTAACATCTTCAAACATTCAATCAGTTACATGTCATCAATCTCTCCCTTTGGCATTGATGGAAACATACTACATTATTATACTATACTACCACTAATACAATATGAAATATATAGTTCCAGAAAGATTTCCTAATGTAAATATTACAAATGTCTGGCTCTCAGTAAGCTCAAAATTAGCTTAGATTTGTTTCATGCATAGTGGTTGTCTTCAATCTTTAATCCCTTCACTAGATAGATGTATCATCTTATATCTTTGTTCTGATATGTGTTGTACCTTGACTGTTCCTCTTCTTTATAATCTCTTTTTCCTTTGAAAACATTCTCTCTCTTTGTCTGAACTATCTCCCTTTTTTACTTCTCTCCCTTTGTTACTTCTCTCCCTTTGATGGATATTTCATATATAATCAATTTCTCTCCCTTAGAATATTGATTAACTTTACCTTTCTGATTCTTAGTAACTTCTCTCATGGATAGTGATATAACCTCTCCTTTTATCATATCTCTCCTTTATGTGATATGGAGATCATCTCTCCCTTTGTATGATAAATAAAATCTCTCCCTGATGATAATTCTCCCTTTTCTATGATAATGAAATATTGCTCTCCCTTTGACAACAATGCCAAACAAAAATACTTCTCCTTATTTTATCATCTATATCATCTTCCATCCCTTTGCATAATATATTCCTTGAATTTCCCTATCCATCGGCAATACAATGTTCTAATTTTCAGTGCAGATATGTACCTTTCTATGTACAGATATATTTGTTGCTGTCCATTTTAGTGTTTGCATCAACATGGTTAATCTTAAGATTTGGTATAGGCTGATGCAACCTCCTAGTTAGATTACTGACTGATAGACAAGGGTTGAACCCCTAGTCTCTATCTTAGGTACTCAAATGTATCATTTGGTAATGGCTTGGTGAATATGTCAGCTAATTGTTCCTTTTATTGAACATATTCTAGTGTCACTTCTTTTGCTTGCACTTGTTCTCTTAGATAGTGATACTTGATAGCAATATGCTTAGTCTTAGCATGCATGACTGGATTCTTAGAAATGTTTATTGCACTGGTATTATCACAATAGATAATTAATGGTTCAAGGATCTTCATATGCATACCTTCTAGTAATTATTTTATCCATGCAATATTAGAGCAATTTGCAGCAACAACCACATATTCTAGTTCTGCAGTTGACTGAGAGATACATCCTTGCTTCTTGCTTATCCATGTGACAAGTCTATCACCCATGAAGAATGCTCCTCCAGTTGTGCTCTTTCGGTCATCAATGTTTCCAGCCCAATTAACATGTATAGACTTGTAGCTCAATTTTTCCTTCTCTCTTGTACCATAAGCCATAGTCCTCGGTGTTCTTCAGATATCTCAAAATTCTTTTGACAGCAGTCATATGTGATTCTTTGGGATTAGCAGAGAATCTTGCAACTATCCCCGCTGCATATGCTATATCTGGTCTGGTGTGAACAACATACATCAATTTTCCAATCATTGATCTATATAAGGTCTAATTTATCTCATTTGTCATATCTTCTTTTGTCAGCTTGCATCCAGTAGCCATAGGTGTTCCAACTAGTTTGGAATATTCCAACTTGAGTATCTTTAGCACTTCCTTGATGTATTTGGACCGAGTGATGTAAATGCCTACATCTTGTTGAAGAATCTCTAGACCAAGAAATAATTTGATCTCTCCAAACATAGACATTTCAAATTCCTTGCTCATTTCATCTGCAAAGGATTTGCATAACAATTCATTTCCCCCAAAAATGATATCAGCAACAAAAATTTCAGCAATCAGAATATTACCATCGGTATCTTCTTTTAAGTATAGATTTCTATTTTCACTTGTTCTAACAAATTTTATGCTAATGAGATATGAGTGAAGTCTCTCATACTAGGCTCTTGGTGCTTGTTTGAATCCATACAAGGATTTGTGTAGTCTACATACCATGTTTTCCTTGTCTGGATTAACAAACCCTTCTGGTTGTTCAATGTATACCTCTTCTTCCAGTATTCCATTTAGGAATGCAGATTTGACATCTATTTGGTATACCTTGAATCCTTTAAATGCTGCATAAGCAAGTAAAATTCTGACTCCTTCTAGTCTAGCAATGGGTGCAAAGGTTTCACCATAATCAATACCTTCTTCTTGTACATATCCCTTGCATACTAATCTTTCTTTGTTTCTAGTGACTTCTCCATTCTCATTCAACTTGTTTCTGAATATCCATTTTGTACCGATGATATTCTTCCCATCTAGTCTTGGTACTAGTGTCCATGTATTGTTCTTCTCAATTTGTTCTATCTCTTCATTCATAGCACTGACCCATTCTTCATTCTCAAGTGCATTTTTAATAGATTTAGGCTCAGAATTACAAAGTAAACATCTAGTGTTAAGTGACTTACTTCTTGTTCTTGTTCCAGTCTTCTTGTCTCCTATGATTTGGTTCTATGGATGATGCCTTCTGACATACTTGGAAAGTTCCAGTTCAGCTCTGTATTCATCATTTTGATTATCTTCTTCACCTTCATTTTCATCTCCATTGTTCGGAACATCATCTTGAGTATTATCCTGATCATTGGTAATTGTAGCTTGATGCTTAGGTGCAATGATCTGATGCTTGGGAGCGACACACTGTTGATCAAGTAGAGTGTCAGGTTCTGTATAAACAAACATGTAATCCTCTAGTTCCTTTTTTCTTTCCTTATCATTCTTTTCTGCAAATTCATCTATTTCCACATTTTCACTTTCAATGATTTTGTTAGATGACTTTTTAAGACATTTATAAGCCTTGCTTTTGGTTGAATACCCTAGGAAGATACCTTCTTCACTTTTGCAGTCAAGTTTTCCATTTCTATCATCCTTCAATATATAACATTGAATACCAAAGATTCTGAAGTAACTTACATTCGGTGTATGACCATACCAAAGCTCATAGGGTGTCTTCTTTGTGTCCTTCTTCAATTGTACTCTATTTGGTGTATAGACAATAGTACTGACAGCTTCCCTCCAGAATGTTTGAGTGATGCTTTTCTCAATCATCAATGTTCTTACACAATCAACAATTGATCTGTTTCTCCTCTCAGCAATTCCATTTTGTTGTGGCGTCCTTGGTGCAAAAACCCATCTTTTAATTCCATGCTCATTGCAATAGTCAGTGAATTCTTCTGAAGTAAATTCCCCTCCTCTATTTGACCTTAAGCATTTCAATTTCTTTTCACTTTGTTTTTCTACCATTGCTTTGTACCATTTAAACATCTTAAATGCTTCTGATTTATCTTTTAAAAACATGATTGTCATCATTCTAGAGAAATCATCAACAAAGAGAATGAAATACCAATCTCCATAGTAGCTCTTTGTCCTTATTGGTCCACATAGATATATATGGACTAATTCTAGAATTGCAGTGGATGTATGGGTTTTTCTCTTGAAACTAGAATTTATCATCTTACCTTTTTTATAATTCTTGCACATGATATGCTCAGGCTTAGTCATCGTTAGTAAGCCTCTAACATTCCTTTTGTTTCTTATCTTTATCATGTTGTCAAAGTTCACATGACACAATCTTTTGTGCCACAACCATAAGTCTTCATTTCTAGCCATCAAACAAGTGGTTTTATTGTCATCAAGATAGAAAAGGTTACCTTTTGTCTGCTCACCGGTACCAATCAACCTTCCTAATTCATTGAAGATCTTTGCCTTCTTATTTTCAAATGCTACTCTATGACCTAAATTGTTCAACTGAGAAACACTTAACAAATTGTAATTCAATCCTTTAACTCAGTAAGCATTTTCATATTTTATCAGGTTATTCAACATTATGCTTCCTTTACCTTCAATTGGACAAGGTGTATCATTACCCATTCTCATTGAACCATCATTATAGTATTCAAAATTCTCAAAATTTTGTTTATCACTGGTCATATGGTGAGTGCATCCACTATCTATGATCCATACATCATTTTTATTAACTTTAGATATGAGTGTAGTTTCTACATACCTTTCTTCATCTTCATCTGAATCATCCTTCATGGCTACAAATACCATCTTGATGTCTTCTTCTGATTCGGTGTCAGTGTCATCAGCTCTGCTCTCAGCTAGGTAACAAGCTTTCTTCCCTTTGTCCTTGTAGTCTCGGGTATCTCTCTTGTCAGATTTTTATTTGCTTTGATTTTCTCTATTTACACCTTTATCAAACTTCTTCTCATAAGGTCTGTCATTTCCTCTGTCATCTTTTCATCGGTTTGGACATCTTGTAGCAAAGTGTCCAACCTCTTTACAATTGAAACATACAAGTGGTAATTTATCTTTGTATCTGCATTTTCCTCTCTACAATCTTCTAGCCATTAGTGCTTCAATCTCATCAAGTCCTTGATCCTCATTATCACTGTCACTATCATTCCAAACAACATGTCTATGACTTGAGTTACTTATCTTTAAAGAAGATTTGAACGCAAATTCTATGGATGTTAAGACACTATTGTCAAAGTTATTCATCTCAAATGAAATTAGTCTACCAATCAAACTATCTAGAGTAATTGTATTGTTTGCAAATACTCTCATTTCTTGAATAGCATAAACAGGCAATAAGGTTCTTAATATTTTTCTTACCACTATCTCCTCTTCAAGTACACCTCCAACTCCTCGAATAGAATTTACTACCTCTTTGATTCTATAGCTATACTGAGTAATGTTTTCTCCTTCTTTCATCCTTAGGTCATCAAACCTCCCTCTTAGGATTTCTACCTTTGCTCTGAGTACATTGGCATCTCGTCCATGTTCAAGATTCAACTTATCCCACATTTTCTTTGTAGAGGTGCAGGTTTTGACATCTTCAAACTTAGCATCAGAGAGTGATGATGCAATTTCTATCATCATGCAGTTATGCTCATGCTTGACTCTTAATTGCTCGAGAGTATGAGGTCCTGTAGGAAACACATATTTCGTATCTAAGTATTGAACAATATCATTTCCAATACCTGATAGGTGGAGTCTTATTCTTCTTTGCTATGATGAAAAATTATCTTTATTCAACTTGGGCACATCTTGTTTGTTCATCTTGTGATCCTTTTCTTGAGCTATTAAACTCCTTTTCTAAGCACACAAGCTTTGATACCAATTGTTAGTAATAATTGAGAGGGGGGGGGGTGAATCAGTGGCCTAAAAAATATTCCAATAATCAACCCTTAAAACTTAGTACCACTAAATTATACCTCTAGTTATCTTCAGTCCTATAAGATGAATGCCTCGAAATACTTATATGCAATTACTACTCCTAAAAATTATGTGTAAAACCTTCTACTATAGATTTACTGATTAACAATTTGTTAATTTACTGAAAGACAGTAAATTATCTAGTGTATACTAATCAATCCAGTTAAGTTAAGTGTAATTCAAAACACTAAAGTAATGACTCATAAACACATTGACACATGGATTTTTAATGTGGAAACCCTGTAAAGGGAAAAACCACTTGGGACCGGTAACCCAAAATTTTCACTCTTCTGAAGTGAGATCGGTGAAGAGCCAACCCTGTTAAAGGTTACAAACACACTGTTAGGTGTGACCTTGTTAGAGGATTTATAAGTTTATTCCGTCACTTGATATCATGCATCTCTATGGTACCATCCTTGATCAAACACTCACTTGGCCTGTCAATAGGTATCTGGCATCTCATGCTATCTTCATGATCAAAATTTTTGATACTCCATTGGAGGTATCTCAATATAGAAAGGATATTTAAATCCTACTCGGTTAAGAGAGTTTCTGAATCAATGGTTAAACTGAAAAAATATGATCTGTTCACATATACAACTTATACTTGCATATTTTCAGATCTATTGTAATCTCATAAACTATCCTAATCAATATAACTCTGTTTATACCTTTGCTCCACTTTGATTCTTCTCAGTGATGCTATGCTCTATTGCTCGATGTCCACATAATTCTCTAGCTATTTATTTAGCTTCTTGATTAGTACTGTATGAAGTTTCTCTTCGTCAATTTCTCTTTAGCATCCTCTTTTATTTTTCTCCCCACACCCATTCATAATGAATAGAGTTGTCTCTAAAATAGACATGATATCACTGTTGTTAGGTTCTTGATCTTCTTGATCTTTGCATGATCCACAATTCTCACCAATTAGATTTAAAGAAAAAATCCTGTTTCATCTCACTGAGATCTTTTTTCCAACTGGACAAATCAGCTTTAAATCAATTACTTATCTCTGGCTTATGAAAACAATGATAACTACCAGTTAACTCTATATTTAGCTCTTCCAGCTAGATATTTTGTCATTTATGAGCTCAAGTTAATTTTGGTTTAACTCTCTGATAGCATCGGTCAACACTCCAATTCTCCTCAGGCTTCTCTGTCGGTTTACACAATGTTTCCGACCATCGGGTTTTCTTGTGATTCTTCTCGTCGGTAATGCTCATCAGTTTTCTTGTTCGGGCATCATTGTAACTTGACTGTCGGTGATCTCTATCTATCGGGTTCCACTGACCATCGGTGTTTGTAGTCACAATGTGAATGCTTGTCTTTTATGCATTTACAGAAAGCATAATCTTTATCTCTCTGATTCTCTGAAGTCTTTGACACTTTGATTATAACCGATTAGATTATATCAAGTTGACATCAATGACAATACAATCCATTAACTGATTTAAGGTCTTGCATTATCCTTCTACATTTTGGTTATTAACTTAACATCTTCAAACATTCAATCAGTTACATGTCATCAAGTACTCATTGTTAAGATGGTCCAGTGCATAACTCCAATACTAGATATGTGAAGGCTTGTTATGTTCTTTCATATAGAAAAGTTATTCCTATTCAACTTTGGTGTTTCCCTTTTACACATCTTTGGATCTTTTACTCAAGTACCTTTAAACATATCATCTTAGAGCAGTAACTCTGATATCAATTGTTGGTTTTCCGTACTAATGATGGTTTACTTAGAGAGGGTGGGGGGGTGAATTAGAGAATAATGAACCTTAATACTTTAAATCTAAACCTCTGATTCAACTCGGTGATTCAAACAACATCATCAAATGAAACTTGTAAAATCTTTACAAACTTGATAAAAACATATAATCATAAGAAAATAAAATTAACAGTTATCAAGCATCACATGAAACACAAGATTTAATGAGGAACCCCAATTTGGGAAAAACCTCTATGGGAATTGTCACCCACAAAAATAAATATTCTTCTGAAGTATGCTCGGTTAAGAGCCAATCCTATTAAAGATTACAATGAACATTTGTTAGATGTGAACTTGTTAGGGGATTTACCTTAGACCTATTCATATCTTCACCCTGTTAGGAGTGGCCTGGTTAGAGGGCTTAAACATTCATCCTAGAATGTTACCTTTCTCAAGGGTTTACAAAATGACTTGTTAGAATATATATACATTTGAAATATTAATAAATATGTATATTTTTATTATTAACTTGTTAGACTATATATAAACTAATATAGATATCTTAGATACATTGATGAAGGGGACTCCCCTTAATACCACTCAGCACATAACAGAAACAAAGAGAAACAACAGAAACTTGCAAGAACAGAAAATTGGCTTTTTACTGGCTCCACAAATGTGGAATTACAAACTTCAGAATTACAATATCAAAAGCCACATGGGCATCCCTTACAATAATCTGTAGGACAAAGCCTCAAATAACCACCCAGAACTGCCCTAGAAAACACCACG
>MU228349.1:2538430-2620536 GCA_018584345.1 Thuja plicata | reverse complement strand
TCCATAGGTATGATATCACATAGTACCTCATCATAGTACCTTCTAATCTTAAACTTTACTAGGCACTATTCATTAACCATGACCTTGTGGTCATCCTGCACCCAGGCGATCCGGTATGGATGTGGGTTTTTCTTCCTCTTGAGCTTCAACTTTGTGGCCATCTCTTCTGACACCAGATTGTTAGTACTTTCGCTATCAATAATCACATCATAACACTTATTCTCACACTTGCACCTAATGCGAAACAAGCTCCTCCTTTGCTCAGGTTCATTTTCACCACTCAGCATGACTCTTCTATTAACAAGGACTTCTCCTCCTTCAACAACTTTAGAATGAGATGATTTTGCATCTTCATCCACATGTGCAACTCTAGCCTGGCCATCATTTCTCCTATCTACCCTTCCTTGGCATTGAGGACATTCATATGCCCTATGACCTTCTTCTCCACAGTGAAAACATGTTCCACGAAAGCCTCCTCTTCCTGACCCTTATCCTCGTCCTCTTCCTATTTGATTTCTATTATTTTGATTGAAATTATTTCCTCTCTGACCCTGACTACTACTAGCCTCATCCTTCTTTTTCTAATCTTCATTTCGGCCTCCATAAGATCGTCCACCAGATCTTCCACCGCGACCTCTTTCACTTTGCTTGCTTTCAAACTTCTTGTTCAACTTTTCTTCTACCTTTAGGGCAAACTGGTAGGCCTCTTCAATACTGTTCATTCAAATCAGGTTCAACTCCTCCTGAATGCTCAGCCTCAACCCATTAAGGTAATAGGAAACTTTCAAACCTTGCATTTTCTTCAGTAGATCGAGCTCATAATCAACATGAATGAACTGTCGCTTCAATTTATCCACCATCTTATCCCATCTTATGATTTTCTCCTTTCCTCTTCTATTTCGCTCCAACTGAATCTCCTGCCACCAGATCTTCGCATGACCCTTCAGTTGGGCCTTCACAAATTTGACCCTATCAGGATCCTCAATATCTTCGTATTCAAAATATTCTTCTATTTCATTGATCCAGTCAATCAACTCTTCTGGGTTAAGATTTCCCAAAAATGTGGGAACCTCAAGCTTAGGTCTTTTCCCGATCTTGGAAATGGCCCGGAAAATCCTTTCCTCCTCTTCGTTCAAAGTTTCCCCTTCCTAATCAAAATCTCCTACATCGGCTTCATCCTCACTTTCCTCTCTTACGGCAAGATTCATGCCTCTGCGAATCTCTTCGTGCAATGCTTGCATGTGTCTTTGGAGGGCTCTAACCTCAGGTGGTACACCTTTGGCTCTTCCGCCATGCTCCCTTCGTGGAGGCATTTTCACACTTATTGCTAAAACCCTAACCACGGTCCTGGTGCAAACTACCTCACAGTTGATGATCTGTCTACACACTCAGGAACTTCTTGCTCTGATACCACTTGATGAAAGGGACTCCCCTTAATACCACTCAGCACATAACAAAAACAAAGAGAAACAACACAAACTTGCAAGAAAAGAAAATTGGCTTCTTATTGGCTCCACAAATGTGGAATTACAAACTTCAGAATTACAATATCAAAAGCCACATGGGCATCCCTTACAATAATCTGTAGGACAAAGCCTCAAATAACTACCCAGAACTGCCATAGAAAACACCACGGGCCTTCCTTAAATAGGCAATTTTCCACCGCCCGAGAAGGTTCCAGAAATCTAGCCATTAAGGCCAACTACCCTTAGCATTTAATTATTTTTCACTTTTATTACAAAAGGGTCGGCTTTAAATATTTACAAAACATGAGATTAGGTAGCCCAACTTTCAGAAGCCATAACTTTTGAACCGTAGCTCCATTTGGCTATTATAACCACTTTTCGGAAAGGGGAGATCGCGATCTACAGTGCCTAACTCACAAAGCGCTAGTCAGCCAAGGGTTTGACCTCAATCTGGAGTCTCTAAGGTCCTAAAAATTGAGCTCAAAGGTTTTGCACCCTAAAATCTCAACAGTAAATCCTTAATAACTTCGCCAATACAGATGGTCTGGCAATGAAATTCAACTGGCATTCTTATATGACTGAGATGAACCTTCACCTGGAAAATTAGAACATTCTGAGTTCAAACGAACAACTTACAAAAAATAGTAAGTTTCCAAAAATAGCAGCTTTGTACAAAATAGCCCTTATTGAATAGAAAAAACACATATTTTTGGGTGATGCAAGATTGCCCTTACACCCAGGATGCCCCTGCATCATACATCCATCTAAAAAAATGCGAAGGGATACATCTTTTTGTATGGACAAATCCAAAATGAGCCTAGCCCCCAAATATTATTTTCACCAAATCTGCAAACTGAAACTCAAAACTCAAACTCAAACCAGTAACAATTTTAGTATTTTAGCCTAACTTGATTGGCATCCCTGTCCTCATCCCCATCCTGATCCTGGCACCCATACCTTTTCATCTCTTGGTAACTATAATATTATATGATAATATTTTTTCCAACTAAAATTTATTAATAAGAACCCTTGAAAGATTAATTTGCAGAAGCTGTTAATTTCAAAAGAACTATGTAACAACAAAACATTCTTAAAATTCAACTGCACTATCTGCCAATAAAATTAAGAATGCACCCTCCATTGGCAAGTAGGCTAGACCCTAACTACAAAAACCATTCCATATCTTGAGGTTTCATTAATGCCCCTGTCATCCCAGATATCCAAGGGTCTTGGGGACTCGATTGTCCCTCTTTTCAGAACAAATGCCTTGCTCTATTTGGTACCAAAATGTAACTTTTAAGTAAAAAAATGCTTGAAACCTTTGAGAAGCTAAAAGGGGAAATTTTTCATTGCAAATTCAACACATTGTATTTAGTTTACAAAGTTTTATTATTTTTGGTTTATTAGGTTCCTTCAATAGCCATCCCCCTGCCAACTTGAAATTTAAGAATTAATTTGCCATCCATAAAACAATATTGCCACATCCTTGAATTTTATCATCTTGGACTTACATAGACATTGTTTGTATATACTTTCACTTTATGAAACATTCACTTTAAACATGTGAGATAATGATTTATTATACAAACAAATCCTATCACCCTAAATACATTGAAACTAGACATATTCTCCAAAACAATCCTTTTGTGCACCCATGAGATATAAAGGTGGCTCGATGAGCCCACTACCTAAAAAGGAGAATTGGCCTAAGAACCCTCAAATTGGTCTCCATATTTATATTTAAAATAGTAACTTGGGCATACTAAATAATAGACATATTTTGCATAGCATACAAGTATACAACCAAAAAGGCTCATAACAAGATGCTCAAATGCTCTTAAGTGCAAATATCTCAACGAACAATTTCCTCAAAAGATAATATTAAAGTTCCTGCAATATAATTTTCACTGCCACATCTTGCTTCACTTACAAATTCCAAATTGCTACATTGTTGTGAAAGTGTGTGCTAATTATAGTTAAGAAAATTAAAAAATACAACAGCTACAAATGAAGACATAAGTAGGAAAGGATTAAGTGTGTGAAGCTTATACATATGTATTATTTCTTAAAAAAACAATACATGTTTTTTAAAGTTGTATGTCTAGGTTAAAGATTACTCTCCACAAGAAATGTGTTATCAATAATCTTTAACACCAAATAGAAATTAAATGGAGGCAATTAGAATTTCAAAATGCAACAATTGATAAAACTTCAATCTTCCAAGAAATATCTATAAAAATATACCCTTCTCAAGATAGAAACAATGCTCTTCTTAGGCCAAGGCTACATCAAGTCACTGTGGAAAAAAATGTCTACAAAAAATGTCACTAATTATAATTCCATATCACTAGAAGGAACAACTGGCCTGAATCTTTTAAACATGTTATTTCCCAATCCGCACAATTTTTTGGCAAGTGGTTCATTCAGGAATGTTTTAGAACACTTTAGGGTTGCCATTAATGGAAACACATCTAGTATGGACGATCTCTTGGTTTGAAACACAATTTTGGAGTTAAAGCTTGCAAAATGACCAAGTCCAGAAAGTAGAATTACAGAGCATAGCAGTACAATTTTGGTTAGCCAACATAGTATATGATGAATGAAGACATGCGAGCTTAGGAAAAGCTGTTTTGGGATGTATATGACCTTCAATTAAGGCCGCTTATGTTTTTTGTTGATCGTAGTAAGTTAAAGTATGTTGAAGACATGTAAAGACAGACAATGATACATGACATATGAAAGGTTGCGATGATTAAGGGAGTATAATGTGGAGTCCAAACGTGCTATGTTGGATTCAGATTGAGGATTACATATTTTTGTTAGTGTATGATCGTCGACTTGGTATTTAAATTTTTTATAAGTGTTAACTCTATTTTTTTATGTATTAGAAGCCGATTGGACATATAATTATGTATATATAGGAAGAGATTTTTGTCAAGCAAAGTATGAATGTGATGGAATGAATGGATGTGAATAGATGAATGAATGAATGTGAACAGATGAATGCATTGTGATGTTAGAATCAGATAGATGGTGATGCGAGATACAAATGGAACTACCTAAGCATAGAAGATGCTTGTATTGTTCACTATTAAGAAATTATTGTAACATAATCATATTTATGATTGTATGAGCAGTGAGCTTAGTATACCTTTAACATGGTTTTTGTATTCCTCTAACAAGAAAATGTGCTAATGTAATAATCAGCTCCTAATAGGGCTAGGTCTCCTAATAGGGACATACTACTTTTAGTACATATTTATGGGTACCATCCCCACCGTGGTTTTCCCTTGGCCAGGGTTTCGTCAACAACAAATTCATGGTGTTAAGAGTTGTGTGTTTTATGTTTATGTTCTTTTCATCTCAACAATTATCTAGTTAATTTGGAATTTACTAATTTTAAGTTTAAAGTGTTGTATTACTAATTCACCCACCCTCTCAGTATTACTTAATCCTAACAATTGGTATTAGATCATTTGGCCCTTGGAGAGAAAGCTTAATAGATTAAGGGAGATCAAGATGGATTCTGAAAGTTTGGAAGAAAACTTTGATGAAACACTTGAAGACCTTGATAAGGATAAAAAAGAGAATGGTGACTTGAGATTCAAATTGAGAAGAGCTAAGGGTTTTATCAAGAAACTGAAGGAACAAATTGAACTATCTGGGAGTCAGAGAGAAGATCTTATGGATAAGATAAAAGAGGATTGAGACAATAATACTTCATATAAGACAAAATAAATTGAACAAGAGAAAGATACTTTGAAGATTGATCATGAAACTACTTCCCTTTAGTTGGCTAAATAGATTAAACAAGTAAAGGATGATAGAAAAAAATTGAAGAAACCTTAAAAGATGCAAATATTCAGATGGGACAAATGAAGACTGAACTTGATCACTACAAGAACAAGTATCTAGAATTAGAGAAATATAATCATAATATAAAAGCAGAACTTTTTGACGAAAAGAAACATGTTGAAATCTTCATTCAAGTAGTGATAAGATTGATGAGAAGAGAGATAGCCATAAAACTAAAGGAGACATGATTGGAATTGGCTTCAATGAAGATGAATGTTCAAAGACTCGGGAAGAAAAATCAGAAGTAAAGATTGATGGAGAAATACCTACTATTGAAGAACCTAAAGATCAAATCAAACCTTTCAGAAGTAGATGTTTTGGATGAAACAAGATTGGACACATGAAGAGATACTACAAAGTTAAAGCTCCTTACAAAACCTTTTCAGGATATTATTTTATTTATATTGTATTTGGACACAAGAAGGTAGAATGCATGAAACATGATCAATCAAGAAAGATTACAATAGGGAAGGAACAACAACTAAGATCACATGTTACAAGTGAAATAACTTTGGGCACATTGCAAAGTATTTGAAGTTATAGGTTAATCAGAATAGACCACCTCCTATATGCTACAAATGTCATAATCTAGGACACATGGAAAATTTTTGTAAATACAATAGACCTGAGAACACAAGTGGTCCTCCACCTATAGATACAAAGAAGAGTACTCGTGATGTTAAGAGTATTGCAGAAGAATATAACCGTCACTTCAGAAAATAAGATGTAAACAGTGGTAAGGTATGGAAAGTAAAAGAATCAAATGAGGAAATGGTTCAGGGAGAGTTAGTAAATGCTACTTCATTTTTACCTGATACAAATATTTCCACATCAACCTAGATGGCCAAGCATGGCCTTATGGGGAGAATTGGAAGGAAACATCAGAAATCTATACAACCCCTGGTTGTGAGGAACAATCTCTTGTGATCTTAGAGAGAGTATGTGGAGATATTATGAAACTTATATATGTGATTGCATAGCCTTACAAATCTATATCCTATGATCACCAAATTGTTAATCGAATGGATTATGTGTAGAGATGAGTTTATTGGGAACTGTGTCATTTCTTTACATAACAAATTATAAGGTCAATCAAAATAACTCTTCTGACCATAATTCGAAGAACAGAGCCTAAGGAGAACAAAGATTTGAGCTGAGAGAATCAAAGAAGAAACTTTTTGATCATTTGATCAAAGCATAAATGCACAGAATTGATAGATAAAAGGTATTTAGATCATTTGTGAAGCTTTGACTATGGATACTCCATTTATTTTCAATGTCATCAAAATGCCTAGATATAAATTCAAGAAATAACCATTCGAATCTACTAAAGATGATCCCAAAGGTGCATTTTCACAAACACCCTACGACGTTCTACATGTCAAAGAAAATAGGGCTTACATTTACTGTAAGTATGAGTCTCTGGGAGACTTTGAGATCTATAAATAAATGAAGGACATGATTGTAGCATATGGTAAGATGAAATTTGAGTTTGCACATCTTGAGAACCTTAGTATAATGTGAATAATTGAACTCTACAAATTTGACAAAGAGGAATGGATTAAGATAATTCTAAGCAGAGTTCATGACCAATTCATTTGGCTTGGAGATAAGCCAGTGAAGAGTTGCAGTGACTTAATTCACGCTATAACAGGTTTGGATAACTCTGGTGTTATCCCTGTCACAGAGAAGAACACAAAGAAATAGGTGGAAATCCTAATGCATTGATGATGGGATAAGAGAGCAATGATCATTAACAACATTTTTCAGAAAGATATTGGATTAGTTTCAATGATTCTAGGTTAAAAACTACAGTATAGTTGCCAACCTAACTCAGTATTAGTAGGAGTGATCATGATGGCATATAGAATGGTGAAATAAAATGTTAAGTATAACCTTTGCAAAGTACTTGCACACTAGTTTTTGGAGAATGTGAGGAAAATCAAGAAGGATAAGTCAAAGGCATTCAGGTTTGGGTCTACTAATACACATGTATATTCATATTGTTCATAGTTTTCTTGGTATGTATCCTAGAGCTTGGAAGGACAATGAACCTACTAGAATTCAGATCACATAGAGCTATAGAAGATAGAACAATACATGGGTTGATGGTGAATTATTTGGGATGATCAAATCTTACAGAGACAAATGAAGGAAAGAATAAGGATCCTTGAGGTATTGGTATAAAATTACAAGGATACAATCTGTTTCATCGTTGAAACTGATTGTGTTTTCTTTGAGGTAGTACAACCTAGGATGAAGTAGTGTTATCCTCTAGAATATGAAGTCAGTTCTAAGGTCTTGACCATGCAAATAGAACATATTCTATACTAATAAATTGATCAATTTGAAGAAATATGGGGTACCTATGAAGAGAAGTATGTGAAGATAAGGGAAGAGCAGACTCACACTGCAAGAAAGAGAAAAGTAGAAAATGTGGTAGATGATTTAGCAGCCAAGGCTGGTATAACAAAGGAGGAGATGAAAGAGGTAAGAAAGAAGATGATAGAAAGTGCTTCTGGATTGGTGAGCACTGCTCCTGTAGCCCTTCCACCTCCAAAAGTTGAGAAATGTGTGTCTTAAATTGTGCACCTGTTACCTACGACACAACACTTCAATAGATCATTGTGTTAGTGAAAATAGGGTTAGTAAAGCATGTAAATCCACTAAAATTGATCTATTTCTTTCTAGCTAGGAGTGTGAAAAATAACATAATAGCCCTCAGATTATGCCCTTTTCAGTGACATATACAACCTAGCATGAAAGATTCAATTAAAACTAAGAAAGATATCCTATAAACATGCATTCTAGCTCTAAAAATCAAGATTATAACAATGCATGAACATGGAAGATAAAATGCAATATGAATCTATTTTAATCCTAACAGCATAACAATGATTTCAACTCTGAAAATTAAGGGCCATTTGAGCTCAAAAACTCATTCTATTTATAGAAGAAATGAGGAGAGAGAGGGGGGACAAGGGTCATTAATGGAGGTGTAAAAACCATTAATGAGGTGTAAGAGGCATTGATGAGGAATGGGCTTGAGGAATCTCCATTAATAATGCATTAATGGAAGAAATTAAGAGGCATGGTGAGGGGTGTAAGTCCAATCTTGAGAAGGTGGACTTAGAGGGAGTCAAGCTTGAGAAAATTGACTTTCTCAAGTGGGTTGGATTCCTAATCACAGGATTAGGAATGTGACAACATTAGGAAGTGGGTTAGAATAGGATTTAAGATTAGGATGAGACTTAGCATGGGGGGAATAGGTTGGGATGGGTTTTAACCCAGGGTTAAGGTGGTTGAGATAGGTTAGGCTAGGTTTTAGGGGAATATTAATGAAATAAATTATAATTAATATATTCATTCAAAAATAGGAAATTTAATTATTTAAGCCTTTTATTGCTTTAGATAATTAATTAGGAATATAGCCAATTAATTAGATTAATTTAAGCTAGAAGATAGGGTTTGCAAGTGATTTAAATATAATAGAGATTTATTTAATTCCTCTTAAATTAATTACCTTAGCCAGGTATTGATTTGAATTGATTTGTGTTGAATTGATTGGCTAAGATGATTAATAAAATTTAGTGATTGAATCACTTAGGAGATTAAATCTGATTATATGAATTATGCAAGTCGATTGAAGAGTTGCCTGGACATAATTGGGGGTATGATCGCACTTAGGGAAAATAGGGTCTATAGTTAGAGCAGACCAAATCTAGGTGGTTACATTTGCCCCTCTTTGAATTGATGTGCAAGCAACATATTGATTCAAAGAAAGTTTTTGATGTTGACTTTAGAAAGATTGAGAATTTTTCTCATGATTGAATGAAATGCCTAATGAGATCAGTTTTGCACTTGATTGAACTAAACTAATAGAATTGACTTTGAACTTGGTTGTCATACAAAGGTCAATATGCAAAGATCTTAAAGATACCAATTTTGAACTTGGTTGTCATCCAAAAATTGATAAGATTGATTTTAAACTTGGTTGTCGTTAAAAAGTCAATATGAAGCTGCTAGGAGCTTAGTAAGAATCTTTTAAAGTGAGAAAACACAAGATATCCAGCTTATGAGAACCAAAGCTTTCTATCCAACAGTTTAAACTTAGTCAAGAAAACTATCATGCCCCTAGTTGTTTGATAATGAAGTCATTTTTAATGATGTTTCAAGAAAGAATTTGATTGATGATAGTGTGATAATGACCCCTCAGGAAAAAAATTGAAGGAAAGAAATGAAATCTCTCTGTTGAAAGAACGTATCACTTGCATGGAACAATTAGGTCAAGAAAGAATGGAGTAGAAGAAGCGAAGAAATGAGGGGGTGTCTTAAGAGTAAAGACACGAGCACCAAGTTAATTACATGAAAATGTGAATGGTGAGACTAATAAAATGATGTCAGACCAAGATTTTTGATGAAATGTGCAATTTTGCAGAGTTTCAAAACAGATGGAGCAATTCTGCATGTTTAGGAGCTGGCGCAAAATTTTTACTATACTGCGTAAAATGCCTATCGAGGTACCTTCGATTTGGTTCCCGATTGATCAAAAAGAGAATAGAAAGGGAGTTTTAGTTGCTTGGGAGGAGTTTTGGAACCCCTAAATAGCTCAAAAGACCAATATATATCTCAAAAATCACCATTTTACTATTCATTTTTACTTTTACCCATAGTAAATTTTAGAGCTCTGTAGAGAAGATGGTGGTCCCGATTAGGAAGCATCATTTTGAGCTCAGCCATTGACATAAGCGCCCGACTGACTACGCACCTCCAGTAAGTACTTGTAAAACTACCTCGTGAATTTGGTAATTTTCATTTTCATGCTTTCTAGTAGTTTTTAAAGCCTTTTGAATTCTGGGTCGCATCTGAGATTCTAGATCACACCCTGTCAAACCCGTGTCGCATCCAATTTTTCCTGGATCGCATCCTATTGTCCCAGATTTTTGCATCGCATCCAGTATTTCCTAGATCGTATTCAGTTTTCCCCATTTTGGCTTAGTTTAGAATGTGAAACTAGATTCATGTCATACCCTATCTTTTAGGATCGTACCCCATTTTTGGGGTTGCATCCAAGATTTTTGGGATTGTACCGAGCATTCTCAATCACATCCTGTGTTTCCAGGATTGCATCTCATAAAAGAGATCGCACCCTATTTTTTGAGGATCGTGTCTCATTTTGAGACTTAGAATGTTTATCAATTGTGAACTATCTTTTTTCTGCGGACCTTGAATCACTTAGCTAATTATGTTTCTACATTTTTGTCATAGATAGAACACTGATTGATCCTTGTTAATTGTCATCTTTGTAAAATAGGTCGATTTTGAGGTAGTAGCATTTCAAGGTACATATCCAGGGTGTGTGGTTACCTTGGTCAGACTATTTTTAGATGATGAGCAGGAGGTAGTGGTCCATGCAGGATTATGATCATTGATTGGTTTACCCGATATAGGGGTAAATCGGGGGTTGTTGACTTCTCTTGGTGAGAGATGGCACTCAGAGCACAACACCTTCCATCTCCTGACCGGGGAGATGAAATTCACACCGGAGGATGTGTGGCATATACCTATTACCTGTGACACAACACTTCAATAGATCATTGTGTTAGTGAAAATAGGGTTAGTAAAGCATGTAAATCCACTAAAATTGATCTATTGCTTTCTAACTAGGAGGATTGTGAAAAATAACATAATAGCCCTCAAATTATGCCCTTTTTAGTGACATATACAACCTAGCATGAAAGATTCAATTAAAACTAAGAAAGATATCCAATAAACATGCATTCTATCTCTAAAAATCAAGATTATAACAATGCATGAACATGGAAGCTAAAATGCAATATGAATCTATGTTAATCTTAACAACATAACAATGCTTTCAAATCTAAAAATTAATGGCCATTTGAGCTCAAAAACTCATTCTATTTATAGAAGAAATGAGGAGAGAGAGGGGGGACAAGGGTCATTAATGGAGGTGTAAAAACCATTAATGAGGTGTAAAAGGCATTAATGCCAAAGGCATTGATGAGGCATGGGCTTGAGGAATCTCCATTAATAATGCATTAGTGAGAGAAATTAAGAGGCATGGTGAGGGTGTAAGAAGCATGGGTGAGGGTTTAGAGTCAAGTTTGAGAAAGTTGACTTTCTCAAGTGGGTCGGGTTCCTAATCACAAAATTAGGAATGTGACAACATTAGGAAGTGGATTAGAATAGGATTAAGATTAGGATTAGGCTTAGCATGGGGGGAATAGGTTGGGATGGGTTTGAACCTAGGGTTAAGGTGGTTGGGATAGGTTAGGCTAGGGTTAAGGGGAATATTAATGAAATGAATTATAATTAATATATTCATTCAAAAATATGAAAATTAATTATTTAATATTTTTATTGCTTTACATAATTAATAAGGACTATAGCCAATTAATTAGATTCATTTAAGCTAGAAGATAGGGTTTTTTGCAAGTGATTAGATATAATAGGGATTTATTTAATTCCTTTTAAATTAATTACCTTAGCCATGTTTGATTTAAAATGATTTGAATTAAAATTGATTGGTTTTGATTGGCTAAGGTAATTAATAAAATTTAGTGATTAAATCACTTAGGAAATTAAATCTGATTCGAATGAATTAAGTTAGCCAATTGAAGAGTTGTCTGGACATAATTGGGGGTATGATCACACTTAGGGAAAATAGGGTTTATAGTTAGAGTAGACCAAATCTAGGTGGTTACATTTGCCCCTCTTTGAGTAGATGTGCAAGCAGTGCATTGATTCAAAGAAAGTTTTTAATGTTGATTTCAAAAAGATTGAAATTTTCACTCACGATCGAATGAAATGTCTGATGAGATCAGTCTCATACTTGATTAAACTAAATTGGTATAATTGAATTTGAACTTGATTGAACAAAGGTCAATATGTGAAGATCTTAAAGATACCAATTCTGAACTTGGTTTTCGTCCAAAGATTGATAATACTGATTTCGAACTTGGTTGTCGTCCAAAAGTCAGTACGAAGCTACCAGGAGCTTAATAAGAATGTAAGAAAAAGTAGGCATAGGATATCCATCTTACGAGAACTGAATCCTTCAATCCAATAGTTCTGACTTAGTCAAGGAACCGTCATGCCTTTTAGTTTTTTGATAACGAAGTCATTTTAATGGTATTTCAGACAAGAATTTGATTGATGATAGTGTGATCATGCCCCCTCGGGAATGAAATCGATGGAAAGAAATAAAATCCCTCTGTTGAAAGGATGTATTAATTGCAAGAGAAGATAGGGAAAGAAAGAATAGATTAGAAGAAGTGAAGGAAAGAAGGTGTGTTAAGAGCAAACAAATGAGAACCAAGTTAATGACGTGAAAATGTGAGTTTGATTTCGCTCAAAAATTGATCAAAGATTTCGTGAATCATTGACAGCAGTAATATAGATTTGTAATTAACTTGGATTTTGAATGAAAATTGAAATCATTTTGAGCTCAAATTCCTTATGCTTGTGTTTCTTTCAAAAATGAATCACGCAATCCATAAATGCAACTATATGCAGACTCTTAGGACTTGTCACTGATTTGCATATATTGTATCATTTTCATCATCATTGGGCTCTTGTTGGAATGGATACCACCTGATAGTACAACCATCACTAATACCCACTGATATTATGAAAATATGAATACCATGTTGATTGGATGAAATGTCAGAAATAGACTTAGGCATCAAGGCATAGAAGCCAGGATGACAAGCTAGTCACCTTCCTTTTAATATATCAAAATCTGTGTAAGGTAAGATATTAGACTCGTAATAAATTTGAAGATTCATATCCTTGGGTACATTATGCTTTGTATACCTTAGTGAGAATCTGATTTTAGAAAACAAACAGGAAAATTGTTTCAACCTCCCCATAGTTTACACATAACAAAGATTGAGATATATGCGACTATCCAATTATGTTGGCAGCTCTTACCATAAACATCCAAGTTAGGTGAAATTTATAGGATCATTTGGAACAATCACCATACATAGAAAACCAAGAAAATATTATGTCCCCTGTCCTTGCGACTCTTTATCTTTGCGCAGACATCATGGAGTAACTTGGAAGACATAATAACCATCAATTGAGAATCAATCAAAGAAAACTCATAACTACCTATATGCCCCTAGTTAAAGTATCATTGGAACATAAAAGAGTTATAATCAAGCCAAGATCAAACTATTTTTAAGTAGTATTGAGAAATACTATTGATTCATTTGTCAAGCACAGTAGAGATTCATCAATCAAATGTAGAATTTAAGCAATATGGTTCCCATGTCCATGTATAACTATGTTCCTGTTTGCAATCCAATATAGGTTTTAGGAACACCATTCATGTTAGTGCAATGTTTTTGCCAGATAGGTGGTTTTGGAAAGATGCACCAATGTTTCATGAAAGTAATAGTTTTGTGTAAGCATTGAGAAGCATTGTGTCACAAGACAAACCATCCTACGATGACCTAGCAGATGCAACCTAACATGCTAGCAAAGATGCCCCTAGTGCAAAACGACTTGATCCTAAGATAGAAATACAGACAAATCACAAGAAATGATAATATTTTTGTAAGGAAATAAAGTCAACTCTTGGCACAGGTGTAATCGTTAAGGCCTAGTATCATCAATGTATCGATAGATAGAGCACATAATACAAGTGATGCCTGATTGCTAGGTTTTCACCACGTGGCAAAAATTTTTCATTCTTTTCGCTACCAGGATGCCCATTTTACCAGGTTTTCATCAAGGCACTTTTTCTCTTTTTCAAAATTTTTGCTATTTTTTCTTTTTTGAATGTTTTTGTAGTATCAAGGTGCCTGTTTTCTAGGTTTTCACCAAGGATAACTTTCTTCAGGACTTTTTCCACTATTTTTGGATTTCTTTAGGATCAATTTTCAGATGTTTTTGGTATTTTTTGAATTTTCACTGTACAAGCTCTGCTAGCCAAACATCAAGCATAGAACCTCTTCAAATGTAGGGTATTGATAGGATTTGGAAGAACGTCTCCCTCAAGTGTAGCTAGTTGATAGGCTCCAGTCCCAAAAGTAGCAGTGATAACATAAGGTCCCAGCCAGTTAGGTTCAAACTTTCCCTTTTGTTCTCTGTTAGGCTGGTTCTTAGGATTCTCCTTTAGGATGAAATCCCCCACTTGAAATTGCTGTGGTTTGACCTTTTTATTGTACACCTTGGACATTCGTGCTTGGTACACTTTTAGATGATCAAAAATCTGTTGCCTGTGCTCATCAAGTAATTATAAATAATTCACCCTATCGATGCGGTATTGCTCATCAGTAACAAGACCTTGTAAATATATCCACAAAGATGGGATTTCAACCTCAATAGGTAGTACTGCTTCAATGCCATAGACTAAGGCAAATGGCATGGCTCCTGTTGGTGTTCTGATGCTTGTTCTATAGGCCCAAAGTGCCAGATTTAGTTGTAAATGCCAGTCTCTTCTAGACTTACTCATAGTTTTGTGTAGGATCTTGAGAATATTCTTGTTAGATGCCTCGGCCTGTCCATTACCTTGAGGATAATATATTGAGGAGCAATGTTGAGTGATGTGGAACTGTTCATAAAGGTCATCAATGTCTTGATTTTTAAATTGGCCCCCATTATTTGTCACAATTGAAGAGGGTATCCCATATCTATAGATAATGTAGTTCAATATGAACATAGCCACCTATTTTCTAGTGGCTTTGATTAGCGACACGACTTTAACCCACTTTGTGAAATACTTAGTGGCCATAATGATGAACTTGTGTCTATTTGAAGAATTATGATATATTTGTCCAACCAAGTCAAAGGCCAATTACTGAAATGACCAATGCGTTATAAAAGGTATGAGTTCTTTGGTAGGAGCATGGATAAGATTTCCATGTATTTGGCATTTATGACAAGTTTTTGAAAATTGAATAGCATCTTTTTCCATTGTAGGTCAATAATAGTCTACTCTGAGCAGTTTCTTTGCTAGTGAAAATCCATTTGAATGTGATCCACATATACCTTCATGGACTTCTTTTAATGCACGATCTGATTCTCCGTGTTCTAGACATCTAAGAAGTGTACTGTCAAGACCTTGTCTATATAAGTTATTAGTTATGAGGACATAACATGATGCTGTCCTAATCAAGGCTTGATTTTCATTTCTGGATAGATCATTGGGAATAGTTTGGTTAGTTAAGTAAGCAATGATTTTATCATATTGAGATTGGTCTAGGGTATTCAAAGCGCAAATTACTTGGGATTCAGGGGTATCAAAGTTGGGATAGGATAATTCTTCCACCAAGAAGTCATAGTGAAATTGGTGTTCCTCTAATTGTAACATGGATGCCAATGTAGCCATAGCATCTGCAACTTTGTTCTTTATTCTAGGTATCTGCTAAAATGTGATGAAGACAAAGTACTTCTTTAGGTCATCTACCAGTTGCTTGTAGGGCATCAACTTCTCATCTTTCATCTGATAATCTCCATTGACTTGATTGATAATGAGTTGGGAGTCACCATACACATGTAACTCTATGATTTTCCATTCCATGGCAAGCTTAAGACCATTTATCAATGCTTCATATTCAAAAATGTTATTTGTGCATGGAAACATCAATTTGTAGGACTTGGGTATCTTGTAGCCTTGAGGAGCTATGAATATAACCCTTGCTCCAGAGCCTTGTTGCATGAAAGAACCATCAAAGTACATCTTCCATGGGTGCTCAGTGAGATGCATAATTGTTTCATCAGGGAACTCAATTCTTAAAGGCTCATCATCTTGGAGTGGTGAATCAACCAATTGATCTGCAAGGACTTGTCCTTTAATAGCCCTCCTATCCACATACTCAATGTCAAATTCACTCAAAATGAGGACCCACTTTGCCAGACATCCTGTTAATGATGTTTTGCTTAGGAGGCACTTCAAAGGATCTATCTTTGCAATGAGCCTTACTGTATGTGATAGCATGTAATGTCTCAATTTTTGTGATGCAAAGACAACCGCTAAGCATGCTTTCTCAATAATGTTGTAATTGAGTTCATAGGAGACTAGTTTTCTACTGATGTAGTAGATTTCTCTTTCTTTCTTAGTTTACTCCTCTTGTGCGAGAAATACTCCTAGTGATGTGGTTGTAGTTGAAATATATAGGAGTAATGACTTTCCATGAATGGGTGCCATAAGAATAAGAGGAGTAGCCATGTACTCTTTTAATTCTCTAAAGTTTGCTTCACAATGTTCATCCCATTTGAAGGTGACCCCTTTATGTAGTAATTTGGTAAAGGGTTGTGCTCTATCAGCAAGTTGTGACATGAACCTCCTGATTGATTGAGTCTCCCTTGTAATGTCCTCATTTGAATAATGTTGCATGGAGGAGTAATTTCTAGTATAGCTTTGACTTTGCTAGGGTCTACCTCAATTCCTTTCATTGAAACAATAAATCCTAAAAGATTTCCTGATTGGACACCAAAGGCACATTTCTTTAGATTGAGCTTGAGTTGAAATTGCTCCATACGATCCAATATCTTTCTTAAGTCATCAATATGAGTAGCCCGTTCTTTGGATTTAGCTAAGGTGTCATCCACATAATCCTCCATATTTTTATGCATCATATCATGGAATATAGTGGTCATTGCTCTTTGATATGTAGCACTTGCATTCTTTAACCCAAATGGCCATGATGTTCCAGCAAAAGGTTCCCCATGCGCATGTAAATGCGGTCTTTTCTTGATGTTCAGGAGAAATTTTAATTTGATTTAAGCCTGAGAAACCATCCATTAATGAATACATTTGGTAGCCTATTGTGGGGTCTATGATCATATCAATATTAGGCAATGGGAAGTCATCCTTAGGACATGCCTTGTTTAAATCTCTGAAGTTCGTACATATCCTGATAGATTTATCAAATTTAGACACTGGGACCACATTGGAGATCCATCCTGTGTAAGCGATGACTCAGATGAATCCAGATTTTAACAATTTCTCTAGCTCTTCTTTTACTAGCAATGCAACATGAGGATGCATCTTTCTGAGTTTTTGTTTCATGGGTTTGATTGTGGGAGCTATAGATAGATGGTGCATTATCAATTCAGGATCCAGTCCAGGCATATTTGTATAAGACCATGTAAAGTTGATCTTTTTCTCTTTCTGGAACTTGGTGAACTATGTCTTCTCCTCTTTTGACAAAGATTTTTCTAGGTGGACTAATTGAGGATCTTCAGTTGTGCCCAAGTTAACTGGTTGCATTGGTTCTATTAGAACTAAAGATCTTTCTTGAAAGTGCTCAGGGAGAATATCAAGAATCTCATCTTTTGGTGCCTCTGTGAGGTTTTCACCATCAGATACATCTTTTGTTTTTACTATTTTAGAATCTGACACTGCCACAACATGGTTTTCACCGCCAATTCTCTTTTTCTTTTTATTTTTCAATTTTTGACTGAGAAACTTGATATCCTCTTGTGACATGTTCACGCTCCTTGCATTGGTGGAAGAAGGGTAAGGTTCACAAGCGTTTAGGTAGCAAGACAAGGTGTAGTCATTGCGAAAGCTGAGGATAGGAGTAGGATCTGTATTAGTCTAATCAATTAGGTGTGGGTTTATTAAAGACAAGGATTCAGACTCTGGGAAAGACAACATTGCATCAGTGTAAGGACTATTAACTAACATGACATGTTCTGTTAAGTTAATCTCTTCGATGTTTAGATCAATAAGAGTCAGATTGTCATTAAAAGGGTCATTGTTAGTAATATGTGGACCAAACTCTAGTGACTCGTTAGTTGATTATTATTCTTCTTCATCTCTTTGTAGGAGGAGGCTCATAGCTTTTCACCTCTGAATTTCTTCTATACCTACGAGAACACCAATTTCATCATCAATGATTTGGGGAAGGAATTCCTCCTCTACTTCAAGAACATCAATACTGTTAGGAGTGGTGTTAGAATGTTCTCTGTGTGCTGATGTAGCTGCAAACATGTGAATTATATGAAATTCAATGTCCTCTGTGGAAAAAAATAGTTCATCCCACTCGTAATCATGTGAGTCAGTTGCTTCATCATCAAGCCTATTTAAGAATTCAGCAATAGTTAACTGGTGTACCCTATTAGCCACTTGTAGATCAAAGTGTGGTAAATTAGGGATATGTGAAACTGTGACTAGTTTCCCCCAGTTAGGATGTAAATCCTATTGTTGAGGTATGTCTTCAATAGTTTTTTCTATCAATGGTACCGTTGGATTGTCTTTTTTTGTTTCTTCTACCTCTTGAATACGAGCTTGTGCTAACAAAGGCATGTGAAGGTCTTGTGGTACTTCAAAGCTTGGTACATAGCACTCTCCTTGATATTTTGGATTCCCCATGCCAAAATGTAATAATATTTTATAGGACCATGGTTTCGGCTCTATTTCTTCTATTTCATCACTCCCTTTGTCAGAAACTGGACTATCCTTTGAAGAAGGGTCTTCAGTTTTGTTATTGAAACCTAGTCATGTTTTATCTTTAGTATCCCTGAATTCCATGTGTATAGGTTCGATGAGTCCTTTTCCTTTGTTGCCTAAAGGTCCTTTTCCTTTATATCCCATTTGTTTGAGGAGATCATATCCTTTTCCATACTTCTCCAGGGATATTTCCACATGTTTTACCTCAGCTTCCTTTGGTTCTCCCTTGTAAAGCCAGACCAAGACTGCCTGTTCTTTTGTGTTATCTAAAGAAGATGTGGATGCCTTAACCATGCCAATTGCTTTGTGAATTTTTGGCATTTGAGATGCAGTAGGTGTGAATGATGAGGAAGGTTTTCCATAGGATCTTGGTGATATCAAATGTTTTTTCAATGACAGGGTCATGTCAAGCTTATATTCTCCCATACCTATTTCTTCAAGTTTTAAGGTTTTCCCAAAACTTTTCATCACCATGTCTTTGGTAGTCTCAGGAGAAATATTTTCTGTAGCCTCTTTGTTTTGTGGAACCATACTACCTACCTTGATATTGTTAAAAGTATAATTGGCATATGTAGGAATTGTCACTTCCACCCCATTATGTGGGAACTTGATACATTGGTGGAAGGTAGATGGTACAAATTTCATTTCGTGAATCCAGGGTCTCCCTAACAGTATGTTGTAAGCCAGGGGTAGATTCAGAACTTGAAATATGACATTCCTTTTAATCAGCCCGACTCTAATGGGTAGAACAATAAGACCTTTAGAGGATCTTTCTTCCTCATCATAAGCTTTGATAGTGATTTTTCTTCTAGAGTCAATGGTCTATTCTGAAAGACCCAGTTTCCTTATCAGATTAAGGGTACAAATATTCAATCATGCGCCTCCATCTATCAATACATGTCTAACATGAGATTTATGAATGAGGACTTCAATATGAAGGGGTTGATTATGTGGATGGGTCAATGATTTATCATCTTCCTCTAAAAAAGAGAGGTAATGTGGCACTGAGATGTGATTAACCATCGCTTGGAATTTGTCTGTATCAAGGCCCTTTGGCGCATTTGTGGTGTGTAGGGCTTGTTTAAGAATTTTCCTATGCACTGTGGAGATTTTAAGAAACTCAAAGATGTAAATTTTAGCAGAGGTTCATTGCAATTGATCCACTAGGATATACTTTGCTACAGGAGTAGTAATTGTTTGCTTTGTCACTGTCAGTTTAGGGATAGTGACAATGGGTACTTTGGAAGTCGTTTCTAGTTTTGATGAAGAATTGGGTCCTTTGATCATGACATGTGCTTGACTTCGGGTCACATCATTTGATTGTGAAGATGTGATTTGAACACCTTTGATAGTAACCACATTAATTGATTCAGTTTTAATATCTAGCATGTTAATTACATTATCATTTTTAGAGTAGGCGTGGTTCACTTCATTTCCTTTTCCTTTGGATGCTTCCCCTTTCTTGTAGTTAGGGAATGACTTGTTAAATGTTGTATGATCTTCGTTAGTGGTGTGTCCTTCCACCTTGATCTTGCCTCCTTCAATAAGGTCTTGGATAACATGTTTGAGTTTAAGATAGTTGTTAGTCTTGTGTCCTTTGTTCTTGTGAAAGATACAGTAAGAATTGTCATCCCACCACCTTGGTTTGACTTCCGGCTCCCATGCTTTGGAATATGGGATTGTGAGAAATTTGTTGTCTAATAGAGTCTTTAAAATAGTTTCAAGAGGTTCTCCCAAAGGAGTGAATGTTGTTTGAGGCTTGGAATTCCATGGTTGACCTTTGTAGTTCTCATTATTTTCTTTAGATATGGAGGTTTTTACCTTGGCGTCTTTGCTTACTTGCATGCTATTTGTAAGGTTGAACACCTCAAGTTTAGGATTAACATTGGATGCATCTACCACTCCATCGTTAACAAAATTTTTGTTTTGTTTCCACCATTTAGGTTTATTGTTGGGATTGTTAGATTTGTTTTCACTTTGAAGAGTGATTTCCCCCTTTTTAACCATGACTTCTTCGATACGGATGGCATTCTTGATCAACCTGTCAAAGCTAGGGGAGTCTTGCATTTGCAATGCATAGTTCAACTCAGGTATCAATTTATTAGCAAAGATTTCCATTTTCTCAGACTCTAGAATAACATGCAAATATTTTTCTCCACCTTTGTAGAAAGTGTGTACAGTATTTGCCAGTCTTTTGTTTAGTGTTGTACAGATCCATCATAGTCACATCATGCTGTATATTATAGGAGTAATGTTGGATAAACCATTGAATTAAATCCTTAAATTTTTTTACCTTAGGTGTAAGTTTTGAGAACCACTCCATGGTGTTGCCTCCTAGACTTCTAGGAAAGAGCCTCATGAGGTATGTAGGTTCATGCATGTATTCTATGCTCAGAGCACATAATTCTCTCACATGGTCATGTGGGTCGGTCTCTCCCATATATTTTTCATATTTTGGTCTTTCCATGTTGGGAGGAAATGGGACCATAATAATACTATTGTCAAAAGGAAATGGACAAATGGAGTCCAAACAATATTTTGTCTTGGGTTTAGTCTTTTCCTGTTTGAGAGTCGCAAGCTCTATTTGCATCAAGGTTAGTTGTTTGGAAAGAATAGATATAGGAGTTGATACCTCATTTTCTTTTAGTTGTTCAACATCATAATCCTTATTAGGTAATTTTACGCTAGTGGATGCTAGATGGAGAAAGTATTTCTCTTTATCTTTGCCAATCATCTTTTCCAATGCCTTTTGGAATTTCTTGCTCTGTTTGAGTTTACTGTATTCTTCTTCAGTGATGTCTTCCTCATTGCCTAAATCAAACAAAGGATGGTCAAAGTATGGTTCTTCTTCCTCATCGCTATCTTTGTGCTTTTGGTTTTTATCATTATCGTACTCCTCAAAAGCCTTAATCCATTCGTGAGTGGTTCTTTCCATTTCTGGAGAGTCTAAATCAAATAGGGAACCATGAGATGTTTCTCCTCACTGAAAGTGTAATGATCTTGGAGGTGCTTTCAATTATTTAAAAGTGTACTTGTTGCGTCTTGTGTTAACCATGTATCTATATCTCAACTTTGTCAAAGTTTCCCAATAGTGTCAAGTAGAGTCTCAAATCGTTCAAGTGAGTGTGTCTAGGTGGAAGTATCATTCGTGTTTTGATGGAAGTAAATTATTCCAATGTCAAAGGGTTAGAATGCCCTGATAGTGAGTTGGGAATCAAGTTGTTGTAAAAAGTGGATAGACCACACGTATTGAGACTGATTGCAAGAAACTGACAGGACATGCAAGGTAGACATCTGAAAAAGTGTTTCGACACAGTAACAAGGAGACCAAAAAAATCAATAGGGATAGACTAAAGAGCCAAAAGGGTATCCTAATGTACTAAGGTTTTCTAAGAAACTAATCTGCAAGTGCCCACTGTCCTAGATGCGAGCTAGGAAATATAGTATGCGGGCTTCCGATGACCCATGATGCGAGCTTTCTTCCTAGATGCGATGAAGTGCTGACCATATATGATGCAGGATACCAAATATAAGCCAAGATACCAGATACAAGCTAGGAAATATGGGATGCAAGTTTCTAATGTTTCTGTCAGATTTTGCCAGTTTTGTAAATTTTGTCTTGAAAGTGCGTGAAGTTTGTTTGATCCGTGATCATGTTCATAGACTTGCTGGTGAGTGAAAAACACATGTAGATAAAGGATTAAATTTTGTTGCTTGTTTTGAAGGTGTTATCTCGTTAATGACTTTCAAACATATCAAATAGATTTGTATTGTTAGGGGAACAAACACATCCTTATGCCCTATTTTCTAGGTAGAGGATGAAAATCCTTGCTCGTTGACTTAGGTACACAATCAAATGCTAATTAAAATATGGCCATCACCAAGCACGCAATGGATCCAGTCATGATGCCATATTAGCCGACTCCAAATGCAAGTGAGGGCATAATATGACGAGTGTCTTGGGGCAATTACTTTTTGCCTTGCACAAGGATTATCACCCTTTTAGAGATGAATCGAGTAGTTTTGTCTATGAAGTTCGTTGTTTATGATGGGGCAATCCATTCAAAAATATCTCCCATAGAATTGCACAAGGCAAAATTGAGGTGTATAGCCCTATGAGTACTCCAATATGTGTAGTCTCGCAAGAAATATTCAAGTGGATCCACTCTACACATACCCAAGCATGTTCAAGGAATGATGTCAGAATTCCAAGAACAAAATCAATTCTATCTTTCGAGGCTTTGGCCTACAAGGAAGCAATTATTTATAGTGAGTTGGAAGGGTTGGCGTAAAACCTGTCCTCACATGGGTCATTCCTAGGAGATTTTTTCCTCAACCAGCAGGCCCTCTACTGTTTAATAAACATACAAAGGATTGGCGAGAGTAGGATTTCTAGATTAACGATTCTTTGAAAGAAGAAGAGCATACTCTCCTAGTCCATGCCATTTTCTCCCAAAACACTTCAGTCAGATGTTTATTCCCTCAAGCTATTTGAGCTCGATTTAGATATTCCTAAGTTAATGAAAACAAAAGTACTTTGAAAGAAAATTTTGATTGTTCTTTGACCGCAATTTTTAGTGCTTTGCTTGTTCAATTACAAATCCCAATTTAGACAATGAAGTTCATTTATCCCACACAAGTTAGGTGAATTATGTTGCTTAATTACTTTGCCAAAGAAAATGATACGGTGAAGCTTGTTCAATTAATCCCACAAAGTTTAGTGATTTTCCTTGTTTAATTACTTTGCCAGAATAAATTAAACAGTGAATTTTCTTTGTCTAGTTCAATTACTCCATTTTCTTTCCAAGTTTTAAATTGATGTTTGATTTTTTGATTTTCCACTAAAGGAAAAGAGCATACTTATCTAATCAATTTAACCAATGAGAAGAAAAGTGTTCTTAGGTTTGAAAAACAAAAATGGAATAGAGGTCAAGATAAGGGGATGACAACTTGAAAAACCACAAGTCAGTATCCTTTTTCCTTCTCTTTCAGCTCTGATAGAAATTTTCAAAACACAAGTTAGGTTGTTTCAAAAGATCAAAAACCAAACTAGTCCAAATGTTAAAGGTTTGGCAATAGGGAACGCAAAAATTTTAACTAGATGTGATCCTAGAAATATAGGATACGATACAAAATACCAGATGCAAGCCTCTGCTACCAGATATGACAAAGTGTTGACCAGGTGCGAGCCTATACTGGAAATGACCTAGGAAATCCTAGATGTGAGCCTAGATTTCTGCGATGCAAGGGTGTATCCCGGATGCAAGCTTTTAAAACCAGAAACGAGCCTGTACCTAAAATATGGGAAGACAAATTAGCAAAAAATGAACTTGAAATGAGGCCAAATCTGAAATCAGACCCCACAGTGGGTGCCAGAAATGTGTGTGTTAAATTGTACACCTATTACCTGCGACACAACACTTTAATAGATCACTGTGTTAGTGAAAATAGGGTTAGTAAAGCATGTAAATCCACTAAAATTGATCTATTGCTTTCTAACTAGGAGTGTGAAAAATAACATAATAGCCCTTAGATTATGTGCTTTTTAGTAACATATACAACCTAGCATGAAAGATTCAATTAAAACTAAGAAAGATATCCAATAAACATGCATTCTAGCTCTAAAAATCAATTTTATAACAATGCATGAACATGGAAGCTAAAATGAAATATGAATCTATGTTAATCCTAACAACATAACAATGCTTTCAACTCTGAAAATTAAGGGCCATTTGAGCTCAAAAACTCATTCTATTTATAGAATAAATAAGGAGAGAGAGGGGGGACAAGGGTCATTAATGGAGGTGTAAAAATCATTAATGAGGTGTAAGAGGCATTAATGCCAAAGGCATTGATGAGGCATGGGCTTGAGGAATCTTCATTAATAATGCATTAATGGGAGCAATTAAGAGGCATGGTGAGGGGTGTAAGTCCAAGCTTGAGAAGGTGGACTTAGACGGAGTCAAGCTTGAGAAAATTGACTTTCTCAAGTGGGTTGGATTCCTAATCATAGGATTAGGAATGTGACAACATTAGGAAGTGGGTTAGAATAGGATTTAAGATTAGGATTAGACTTAGCATGGGGGGAATAGGTTGGGATGGGTTTGAACCCAGGGTTAAGATGGTTGAGATAGGTTAGGCTAGGTTTTAGGGGAATATTAATGAAATGAATTATAATTAATATATTCATTCAAAAATAGGAAAATTAATTATTTAAGCCTTTTATTGCTTTAGATAATTAATTAGTACTATAGCTAATTAATTATATTAATTTAAGCTAGAAGATAGGGTTTGCAAGTGATTTAAATATAATAGAGATTTATTTAATTCCTCTTAAATTAATTACCTTAGCTAGGTATTGATTTGAATTGATTTGTGTTGAATTGATTGGTTTTGATTGGCTAAGATGATTAATAAAATTTAGTGATTGAATCACTTAGGAGATTAAATCTGATTTGAATGAATTATGCCAGCTGATTGAAGAATTGTCTGGACATAATTGGGGGTATGATCACACTTAGGGAAAACAGGGTCTATAGTCAGAGCAAACCAAATCTAGGTGGTTACATCCCTACTGTGATTAATATACCTAACACTACACCTACACAACCTAAGAGAACATTGCAAGAAGAAAAACCAAAGGAATTTCCTAGAAGGAACACAAGGTTCACAAAACGGGACTCCCCACCAAAGAAATACAAGACCAAAATTGAAAAGAAGAAGGGAGAAGAGAAGAAAATTGAAGAAAAGAGGCCAGATGTGAAACAACTCTAGAAGCCTGACATAAATATACTGGAGAAGAGAATAATTGAGTAGGGAAAGCTTATCTCATTGATCAGATACTATGAGAGGTATGAGGCATCTGATAAACTTTTGATTGAAGAAATGGTAATAAACCATTCACGTGATTTCAAGAACTTGTTAGAAGTAGAAGACAATATACTATAGGAACTTTATGAGAAATTAGAAATAAGGTGTTAGAATAAATGAGGGGGGGGGGGTAAATCAGTTAGACTCGGTTTCCTCACAATTATCCTATAGTCCCAAATTCCTCCATATGGATATCAAAACAATTTCAAACTTATAATTCAACTCAGTGAAAATGTATTCTCTATCTCAAACTTTAGTCAATAGTGTTTACTGAATGTCAGTAAATTAATATTGTGATTATTGATCTAGGTCAATAAAATAAAGTGTAAAGTAAAATAACAATCCACAATAATTCATGCACATTGACACATATTTTTAACATGGAAACCCTGTTAAGGGAAAAACCACCTGGGACCGATAACCCAAAATATTTTCACTCTTCTGAAGTGAGCTTGATGAAGAGCAAACCCTGTTAAATGTTACAATGCACACTATTAAATGTGACCTGGTTAGAGGATTTAAAACTAGCAGTTCTCTCTTGACCATGCATTCACTATGGGGTCAACAAGAAAACACTCAACATTCTCCGAATATCATAATAAAGACTTTCACTATCCTACTTGGTTAAGATATTTATCTGTAACAATGGTTAAATTGATACAGTAATGAACTGATTCAAATACAACTCTATTTTGTAGATTTTCAGATCTATGCTAAGTACACAATAGCTCTGATCAATTTGTTCACTTCAGTTCGTCTGATTCACCATACTCTATTCTGCTTGGTAATGCTCTTTCCTCTATTTTCTTGGTGATGTCTGTAGAAAAATGCTCAGTTCTATCTTTAACTAGTTTGATCAGTCATGCATAAACTTCACATGTGCGCTTCAGCATCTATGCTGGCATGTATTTCCATAATGAATCTCTTGTCTCTTATATAAACATCATGTCTCATTTAATTTTTATCTTTCAGATTTTGCCTCTTAATCTCCATTGTTAATTTTCCCACTTGATCCTTCCTTGATAGTTGTGTTAAAAAAATGTTTCATTCTTTGTCTTCCAATCTTCATTGATTTTTCATAGCCATTTGATCAAAATAACAAACTTTATCTTTTACCTCAAAATCATCAATTGCCAGCTCAACATTATAGTCAGCCTCAATTTGAATTAATTGCTTGGTCAATACCTTGTTGTTTCGGCAATCCCTAGCTCGGTTATCACTGTGCTCAGTATACACTATGTTCTACTCGGTGTCCACTGTCTCTCGGTGTATCCAGAACTCATCATTTTTCGACCACATAAAATTTTTTTGTTTTATTTCTTCAATACATAATAAATATTTTCCACCATAATAATACTCAAATAAGTTGACATCAATGACAATACATTAACTGATAATGTTTATCATCACATCTACAACTTGGTTGAATATCAAAAAATGACTTCTAACATACAATCAGTTGTAGTTCATCAATCTCTCCCTTTGGCATTGATGACAACACACTATGAAATATGCAATATAAAATTCCATACAACAAATACCAAACTTTTGTTCTAAAACTGCAATAATTTTGTAGCTCTCCTTAGCTTGAATATATAAATTGTGTCAGTCTTTAAAAACTCACCATGCAAACTCTCCCTGCAGTTTTGAATTTTCTGTTCTTGAATCTCTCTATAGATTAGATATGTCTCTCCCTTTCTCTTTTATCCCTCCGATGGATAGGTATTTCATTGATCATTTATCCTTTTATATTTCAAGAATTTCTCTCCCTTTGACAACAATGCCAAAAAGAAAAAAAATATACAACTCTTCTTTAGCCAAATAAAATATCTCTGATGTTTAGTGTAGTAGGTACCTTTCAGTGTACTGATATATCCATGTCATTCTAGTTCAGGTTTTGCATCAACATGTCTGATATTTTGATTTCATTTAGGCTGATGCAACCTCCCACTCATCTTAGTTATCAATAGACAAGTGATGAACCCCAAGTCTACCTCTCAAGTACTCAAATGTATCCTTTGGTAAGGGTTTTGTGAATATGTCTATAATTTGTTCTTTTGATTGTACATATTCCAGTATTACTTGTTTATCTTGTACTTGTTCCCTCAAGTAGTGATATTTGATAGATATGTGATTTTTCTTTGCATGCATCACAAGATTTTTTTAAATATTTATAACACTTGTATTATCATAGTAAATTATCACTAGGTCAGTGATCTCTTCATTCATTCATTTCAACAGTTGTTTTATCCATGCTATGTTCGAACAATTTGCAGCAACAACAACATACTCTGCTTCTACAATGGACTGAGACATGCATCCTTGCTTCTTGCTTATCCAAGTAACTAATCTTTCTCCAATAGATAATGCTCCACCAGTAGTGCTCTTTCTATCATCAATGTTCCCAGCCCAATCAACGTCAGTATAAACTTTCATTTTGAAATTTCCTTCTCTTTTGTACCAAAGTCCATAATCTTTAGTATTCTTCAAATATCTAAAATTTCTTTTAACAACAGTCATATCTGATTCTCTGGGATTAGCATAAAATCTTGCAACTATTCCAACTGTGTGTGTTATGTTAGGTCTTGGGTGTATAACATACCTCAATTTACAAATCATAGATCTATACAAAGTTTGATTTACCTCAAGTGTCTTGTCTTCTTTTGTCAATTTGCATCCTTTCACCATAGGTGTTTCGACTGGTTTTGATTCTTCCATTTTGAATGTCTTTAGTACTTCCTTGATGTATTTTTCTTGAGTAATGTAGATACTTGTAGTTTTTTGTAAAATTTGAAATCCAAGAAAACATTTGATCTCACCAAACGTTGACATTTCAAATTCTTTCCTCATTTCATTAGTAAATGAAGTGCATAGGTTATCATTACCTCCAAATATAATATCATCAACAAATATTTCAGTAATAAGGGTCTTATCATCATTTGCTCCTTTTAAATACAAATTGTTGTTGTCACTTGTTCTAATAAATCCAACACTTATAAGATAAGAATGTAATCTTTCATACCATGCTCTCGGTGCTTGTTTCAGTCCATATAAAGCTTTGTGTAACTTACATACCATGTTTGTCTAATCAGGATCAACAAATCCTTCAGGTTGTTCAATGTATACCTTTTCTACGATTATTCCATTCAAAAATATTGACTTAACATCCATATTATATACCTTGAATCTTGTATATGCAGCGTATGCAAGTAGTCTTCTTACTCCTTCAAGTCTAGAAAAGAGTGCAAAAGTTTCTCCATAATCAATTCCTTCTTCTTGTGCATACCCTTTTCAAACTAGTCTAGATTTATTTCTGGTTACATCCCCTTTTTTGTTCAATTTATTTCTGAATATCCATTTGGTGCCAATGACATTTTTATCACTCGGTCTCGGTACTAATGTCCATGTCTTATTTTTTCGTATCTTCTCAATTTTCTCATTCATAGCATTAATCCATTCTTCATTTTCTAATGCATCTCTAACATTTTTAGGCTCAAATTCACAAATTAAACAAGTATTATCTCTTAACTTACTCCTTGTCATCATGCCTGCTCTTTTATCTCCAATAATATGATTTTTTTGATGATGTATTCTCACATATCTAGCATGTTTAGGTTCAGTTCTTTCTTCTTCATTTTCTTCCCTTGTAGGTTCATTATGTTCTTGTTCATGATCTTCAGTTTTGGTATTTTCTCGATGCTCGTTCTATGCTACATGTTGCCCGATGACATTATCTTGTTGCATGGTAACATTAGGCATCTGCGTTGGTATAGTATCAGGTTTTCCATGTAGACAAATCTACTGTAATCTTCCGGTTCTTTCATGTTGTCTTCATCATTTTGCTCTAAAAATTCACCAACTTTTACATTTGCACTCTCAATAATTTTGTTAGATGTCTTGTTCAAACATTTGTAAGCTTTACTCTTAGTAGAATATCCAAGAAATATTCCTTCATCACTTTTTGAATCAAATTTAACAATTTGATCATCTTTAGGAATATAACAATGACTACCAAATATTCTAAAATAGCTCAGATTAGGTGTATAACTATACTATAGCTCATAAGGTGTTTTGTTTGAATCTTTCTTCAGTTGTACTCGGTTCAGTGTGTAAACAGATGTGCTTACTGCTTCTCTCTAGTATGTTTGTTCAACATTCTTTTCAATCATTAGTTTTCTTGCACAATCAACAATTGATCTATTTCTTCTTTCAACAATTTCATTCTGTTGTGGTTTCCTCAGTGTAGAAACCTATCTTTTGATTCCATACTCATTACGAAAATTATTGAACTCATCATAAATAAATTCACCTCCTCTGTTAGATCTCAAACACTTCAGATCTCTACCATTTTCTTTTTCCACTTTAGCTTTATACCACTTAAACATCTTAAATGCTTCATCTTTTCTTTTAGGAACATGACAATCATCATTCCAAAGTAGTCATGAACAAATAAAATAAAGTATATGTCCTCATAATAGCTCCGTGTTCTCATTGGTCCACATAGGTCTGTATGAACTAACTCCAAAATATCATTAGATGAAAAATTCTTGCTCTTGAAGCTAGATTTTGACATCTTACCCATTTGACAATTTTTGCACATTATATGGTCTGGTTTAGATAAGCTCGGTAAGCCTCTAACTTTTCTTTTTCTACTAATCTTAACCATGTTGTCAAAATTTACATGACAAAGTCTTTTATGCCATAACCATATATCTTCATTATTTTCCAATAAGCAAGTAGTTTCAACAGTGTCAAGGTAGAATAGGCTACCTTTATATTGTACACTAGTGATGGTCAATTTTCCTTTTCCATCATAGATTCTATCTTTTTTGTTTTCAAATGCAACTCGGTGACCTGTGTTATTCAACTGTGAAACACTCAACAAATTGTAATTAATTCCTTTTACCCAATATGCATTTTTACATTTGATTTGATTGTTTAGCATAATAGTACCTTTTCCTTTTACTTGACAAGGTGTATCATTTCCCATTCTTACAGATCCACCATCATAATGTTCAAGAAATTCAAAATTTCCTTTATCTCCAGTCATGTGATGTGTACAACCACTATCAATAACTCAAATATCATGTTTACAAACTTTAGAAATAAGTGTTGTTTCCACATACCTTTCATATTCATCTGAATCATCTTTTAAAGCTACAAACACTGTCTCAATATCTTCATCACTGTTAGATCCACTATCATTATCTTTGTCTTCAACATTGTAACAATATTTCTTACCTTTATCCTTGTAATCTTGACTATCTCTTATGTCATATAGTCAATTCCTTATGTAGTCTCGGTAATCCTTTCTGTCATTAGATCTATCATTTATTTCATCATTCTTTCTGTTAGGGCATCTTGTAGCAAAATGTCCAATCTCTTTACAGTTAAAACATATCAAAGGTAGTTTACCTTTATATCTTCCTTTACCTTTGTGCAATATTCTAACCATTAAAGCTTCAAACTCATCAAGTTCCTTGTCATCACTATCACTATCATTGTTATTTTTGATTATGTGTTTGCAACTAGATTTACCAATTTTCAAAGTAGACATAAATGTGGATTCCATAGGTGGCACAATACTATTATCAAAGTTATTCATCTGAAAAGAAATCAATATTCCAACAAGACTATCAACAGTAATGTTATTTCCAGGTGCTTCTCTCATTTCATGTATTGCAGAGACTCTTATAGAATAAATAGGAAAGTCGGGTATTGTACTGTGTTATGTTTTCTCCTTCCTTCATTTGCATATCATTAAACTTTCTTCGAAGACTTTCAGCTTTAGCTCTCAGTACATTTGCATCTCCTCCATAAACTAGTGAAAGGTCATCCCACATCTGCTTGGCAGTTGTACATGTCTTGATGTCCTCAAATTCTGCATCAATAAGTGAAGAAGCAATCTCCACCATTATAAGGTTATGTTCTTGTTTCTCTTTCATCTGATTAACAATCAAAGGTCCAAAAGGTAGGATGAATTCATTGTCCAGATAATCTACAATGTTGTCTCCAATTCTTGATAGGTATAGTCTCATTCTGCTTTTCCATGTTGAGAAGTTATTCCTCACAATTATCCTAAAGTCCCAAATTCCTCCAGATGTATATCAAAACAATTTCAAACATATAATTCAACTCAGTGAAAATGTATTATGTATCTCAAACTTTAGTCAATAGTATTTACCGAATGTCGGTAAATTAATACTGTGATTACTGATCTAGGTCAAAAAAATAAAGTGTAAAGTAAAATAACAATCCACAATGATTCATGCACATTGACACCTATATTTTTAATGTGGAAACCCTGTTAAGGGAAAACCCACCTGGGACTAGTAACCCAAAATATTTTCACTCTTTTGAGGTGAGCTCGGTGAAGAGCCAACCCTGTTAAAGGTTACAATGCACACTATTAATTATGACTTGGTTAGAGGATTTGAAACTAACAGTTCTCTCTTGACCATGCATTCACTATGGGGTCAACAAGAAAATACTCAACATTCTTTGAATGTTTTATATATACTTTCACTGTCCTACTCAGTTAAGAGATTTATCTATAACAATGGTTAAATTGATACATTAATGATCTAAGTCAAATACAACTCTATTTTGCAGATTTTTAGATCTATGCTAAGTACATAATAGCTCTGATCAATTTGTTCACTTCAGTTCATCTGATTCACCATACTATGTTATGCTTGGTAATGCTCTTTCCTCTATTTTCTCGGTGATGTCTGCAAAAAAATGCTCGGTTATGTCTTTAACCAGTTTAATTAGTCATGCATAAATGTCGCATGTGCGCTTCAGCATATGTGCTCGCATGTATTTCCATAATGAATCTCTTGTCTCTTATATAGACATCATGTCTCATTTAATATTTGTCCTCCATATTTTTTTGCTTAATCTCCATCGTTAATTTTCCTGCTTGATCCTTGCTCGTTAGTTGTGTTAAAAACACATTTCATTCTTTGTCATATGATCTTCATTGAATATTCATAGTTGTTTGATCAAAATAAAAACTTTATCTTTTACCTCGAAATAATCAATTGCTAGCTCAACATTCTAGTCAGCCTCAATTTGAATTAATTTCTCAGTCAATACCTTGTTGTGTTGGAAATCCCTAGCTCGATTATCACTGTGCTCAGTATACACTGTGTTTTACTTGGTGTCCATTGTCTCTCGGTGTATACAGAACTCATCATTTTCTAACCACATAAACTTTGTTTGTTTCAGTTCTTCAATACATAACAAACATTTTTCACCATTATAATACTCAAATAAGTTGACATCAATGAAAATACATTAATTGATAATGTTTATCATCACATCTACAACTTGATTGAATATCAACAAATGACTTGAAACATACAATTAGTTGAAGTTCATCATAAGGAAATAGTTAACAAAGAAAGATGAAGCAATCAGAGTACAAGTAGTTGAAGATATGTTACCTATTGTTTTATTCAAAGAAATGGAAAATATATTAAATGCTTTGAAACCTTTGTTGCAAACCAAGTCAATATTGGTGAAGATAATGGGGAGAAAGTATGAAGAAGTTATTGAGGAAACACATAAGGCAGTTGATAAGGTTTTGATGGGAACTAAACCTGAGAAGTCCTCACCTCCCAAGGCTACTAAGCCTAAAATTTTGAAAGGTGAGTCATCAAGAATAGCTTATGTAAACCTTGATACATCAAAGGATGAAGACAATAGCCATTTTGTCAATACTACGAAGCAACCAAATTTATTTGTTTCTAGTGTGCTTGTGTCTTTGGACACTTCGCATGATGTTAGTGATCCTTTTGAGAAGAATAATTACATTGATGGAGGAAGCATTGATCTAACAATGATAGAGAAAGAAGATCAAAAATTGAGAGAAGCTGAAATAGCGAAGGAAGCAGTAGATAAAGTTGAAGTGAAACAAGAAACTCATGCATCTATTTCTTCATCTTTATTGTTGGCAAGTGGAGATATAACTTTAAACATTGAGGTTGAGGGTATGGATGAGGATGAGTTGATGAAGCTTTCCTTCATCACATTTGCAAAAGCGAAGGAGAGATCTGAGTAGAAAGGTGAGAAGAAGTCAAGGGTAATGGAAAGAGCAGTTGATAATTTCAACAAACTCCTAACCATACCTCTTTCTTTCCAATCAAAGGACAATGTAGAGAATTTGAAAAAGGTACCATATGACTTTGACATTCATTATGAGTCCTTAGAGAAGATCACTAAATAAAAGGAAGAGAAGAAGTACCTTGTGAAGAAGTTGAAGGAAGTATGACAGTCTATTTCTTGGGACGTAGACATACTAAGAAAAATCATATATGAAGCAAAGAGTTGTGTGTCGCATGAAAGAAAGTTATATAGTTACTATATAAATCCTATCAGACACATTAAGAAAATTGAGGATATAATAGAAAAGGATATACAAACTCTGGAAAATTTTATGAATAGTTGTGAGACCTCCTCACATGCCATATTGGAGTTAGATAGAGAAGTGTCTAGGATATTGGATAAATTGAGTGTTTTGGATACAAAGAAAGGGAGATTTGTGGGAAGATTTCGTATGCTGAAGAGTTTAATTACTCCTAAGTTATCAATTCTTGAGATCTACCTTTCAAACATAGATAAAATAGAGCAGGCCATCACTGGATTCATGCCTACCAAGCTAAAGCCAACAAAGACATCCTCTTTTTCACTAAATGGACCGATTCATGTGAGTCAGATACTGGTAAAGACTTGGTCAAAGGAAGTGAAGATCTTGGAAATCTCATTCCAGGATGTGCTAAAGATGGTATAAAAATTTTGGTAAATTTTTTTGTTATACCCCATTTTTGTATGCCTTTTCCATTGATGTCAAAGGGGGAGAAGAGAAGATATGAAAAATGTATAGATAAGAGATAGAGTAATATGTAAAGGAGTTATAGAAGTACAATGTATATTGTTTTTGGTATTGACACTTAGTCATTTTTCACTAAGTGTTGCCATCAATGCCAAAGGGAGAGATTGTTGGAAAGTGGTTCATTCAGGAATGTTCTAGAATACTTTAGGGTTGTCATTTATGGAAACACATCTGGTATGGATGGTCGCTTGGTATCAAACATAGTTTTGGAGTTATACCTTGCAAAATGACTAAGTTTAGAAAGCAAAATTACAGAGTATAATAGTACAGTTTTGGTTAAGTTGGAATTTACTAAGTTTAAGTTTAAAATGCTTTAATCTCGATTCACCCCCCTCTCAGTATTACTTAATCCTAACATAATTTTCTTAAAATGTGTCTTGGGTGCTTCTTCTTCCATGTGGCCTTGCAGACATTGGAGCAATATTCTAGCACTTTCATGCATAGCCAAAATTTAAATATGAATTCTTTAAAGCATAAACATCAAGTAATTTAAAAATTATGGGTGGTTGTGCTAATCTGGTAACTACCATATTGCTATGTTTTATAAAGGAAAAATGAATAGATAATAACTATTTTATAATATCAATTCAAATCTATAATATAGAGGATGCTAATTAGAGATCTTCAGGATAGGGATAATGAGACCATGAAAATATGTGCCTTAAAATAGTGGTGATGTTGTTATAGCATTCATGTATTATGAAGGAAAATATAAAGTTTGTGGTCAAGAGAGAGAATAATAGACCACGTGAAAGAGTAGTAGCTCACTCTGAAAAGGAACCAAGTTAAATGAGAGAAACAATAAGGTTATGACAGTGATATAACACATCATCTTCTCCCAAGAAGTAGCTATGCGATTTTGAAATCTTAAGACAAGGAGACTACAATGTGATGTGGCTTGGGAAATGATTGAATAAAAATCTCTGTCAATAGTATGCATATGATAATCTTGAAGGAAAAACATTGTTGAAAGTAGGAAAGTGGCATGTAGATAATGAGATCAGTGTTTAAGTCAGTGATATATAGTGCAAGAGTAATTGGTTAATAAATGAAAATAAAAAAAACTCAGAAACATTAATGAAGAAGGTCATAAATAAGTGACATTCATTGTCACAAAGGTTTACATGCTTATGACAGTGAGCCCTGCACTATTCTAAGAGAGTTTTTGTTGTCATAATCATGTTAGAGATCTAATCGATGTTATGTAGATGTTCACTTTTCTTTTAGTTTGATATTCATCCTTCTAGAAAATGGTCACAAATAAAGCATAAAGGGTATATTAATGAAAATACTAAGGCTAAATTCTAATTGAGAGTGGTAGTATTCCTGACTGTTTTAGGAGATTGATGTGGTACTTGCGAGGGGCTGGTGATTGTTTTCAATGGTCAAAGGAATGTGTTCACTATTACCCTCTCGACATGGTGATTTATCCTCATAGAATGAGGTTCTTGATGAGGCATTAAGGGTTTTCAAAGAAATGCCTCAAATAAATGTGTTCTCATGGAATGTGATGATTGCATGATATGCGCAAAATTGATCTAAATATTAAAAAAATGTAAAAAAAATTAAATTAATTTTAAAAACTTGGAAAATGGTAAGAAAAATAGTTATGATAAGTCAGTTAATCCAAGTTTATTTTTTATGTAATGATTATTATTATTGTATATAAGAGTACAAGGTTATAGGATATTTAAATGCAAGAAGTATATTGATATATTTTTCCAGCATAAGAAAACTTGGCCTATAGGGATAAGAATTTTCATTCTGCATTATGAGACCCCAAACAATTATATTTATGAGCATCAAATCAGGTGTGCAAAATGTTTCTTTAACATGAAAAATATCTTGAGTATCTAAAAGTAATGTAGAAAGCATATTACTCTAAATATCAGGCATAAAGTCAATTCCATAAATTTTAGGAAAGTTGAAAACTATAATCATATGCTATATAGAAATATTGTACAAGATATGCTAATATTACTGACAATTGTAGTCCATTTTGAACACTCTAATGCACTTCAAAATAATTGTGTACTGCCAACACTAATCCAATTTCTACTAATAAGAAAAAATAATTTGTTTTTATTTTTATTTTGGAACAATCAAGAGAATAATTTGGGAAATTGGTAAAGAGATTAACCTTCATAAAGAGGTCAACTTCATCCTCTGAAAGAATCCCAGCTTCCTTCTCTCTTTAGGAAACTTCTGAAAGAAGCTCTATATAACATTTCAATGTTGCAAAGAGATTTTTAGGAATTTGAATTACAAACTTAAATCATTTTCATATTTGTATATGTTTGGATACTACTAGAAAGTTTATATAGATTACATTTCTTACCATATTTACTGCCGACACCTTGACATCATGCAGAGAAATCCAAAGTGTCATGAATATTCGTCAATCCTATATGCAATTCATTCTAACTTATATATGCAGACGTCTTTTGGAAAACAAATTCACAGATTTCATTCCCATTTTATGTTATAGATCCTTTCATCTGTTGATATAGAGTAATTTTACGGAAATGATATGCCAAAAATAAACATTTAATTATTTTATGCGAATATTAATATCATGAGTGAAAACCTTCAAGTTCTGAAAATGTGTAGAGAGGTAAGATGCATGACCTTACCTATTTCTGATAATAAATTAGTTATGTGGAATGAAAATGACCTCAGAATCTCATAACAAAGAGAATATAGTGATTTTGTCTTACTACTTTTTGTTTTGCTTCTAGATGTTCCTTCATCAGAATGAGATGAAATTTGACGGTTGGATATTTGTTGACTGTGAGAAGAATCCATGTTTAGTTTTCATTGAAGCCTAGAATGATGGACAAAATCATGAAATAGGTGGATTAAATAAAAAATTTGATGTTTGACATTCCAAACAGTTGACTTCCTATGCTCGTGATTCAAAATAAGATCCACATATTGTCCAATAGAAGAAGGCATATGTTCATCTATATCACTAGCATGTGCATCTGAATTAGTTGTTAGAGCCTTCACACTAGGACCATCATGTTTCTTCATCCCTACCTTTGAATCTTCAAAAAGTGAAATTTTCCACAGAATTTCTCTATGTATCCTACCAATATCAATGAGTACGTCCCTGATTCCATTTCATAATTTTGTCATAAGTGTTTCCAACCATCGATCTCTCTTGTAGAATCAACCAAAAACACAAAAATGTAGCACAAACAAGCACCAAATGAATTTCTAGTTCAATCCATTTTCTGCAGCTAATAAATTTGTTCCAGTAATAGGATCCAATTCATCAATAGTAGCCCTTAGATGATCCCTAATACATTCACAATACACATGTGCAAGCACATTTGAGTGTTGGTGAGTGAAGACTTCAGAAATTGCTACCATGTGAATGACTGCAGTCATCCCATCAAGAGATAATGGAACGCCTAGAAGTGTTAGAAAAATCATGAGTGCTTCAATTCCCTTCTTGTCAACAAATATTCTACAAATATCATGATTTTCTAATGCTCAAATCTTAAAATCCATTGCATGGTAAATCATTCAATAACTACTAAAAAATTCAAGATTGACACCCAACCTTTTAAAATGTCACTCCCTCAATGAGACAACATTGGAGCTCTGAACATCCCACATAATAGAAAAGAGCAACTGTAGAGATACTCATGGAGAATTGTGGATGCATTTCATTGGAGCAATGGAATACTCCTTCAAAAAAATTAAAGAATTAAAGAATTCAAGAACAATGAATGAAACACCATCATAGGTAGTAGTGACTACCCCTTGTAATTATGAAAAATACCCCTGGCTTGACAATCATACTGATGAACTACAACTGATTGTATGTTTGAAGTTATTTGTTGATATTCAACCGAGTTGTAGATGTGATGATAAAAATTATCAAATAATGTATTGTCATTGATGTCAACTTATTTTTATTATGGTGGAAAACATTTGTTATGTATGGAAGATTTGTAACAAACAAACTTTATGTGGTCAGAAAATGAGGAGTTCTGTATACACCGAAAGATAATGGACACCGAGTAAAACATAGTGTATACCGAGTCGATACAGTTTTGAAATGTGCTTCAAAGGCGGTCTTCATACCATCCCAACTGGTGATACGGTCATTGGGAAGATGGTAGAACCAATCAATGGTTGACTCAATAAGGGTTTGTACAAAAAGTCTCACCACAATATCCTCATGTTGGACCGCCAAAATTCCACAAGCTATGTTAAAAGCATTGAGGGGATTATCAGTTGTAATTTTCCCATCTCCATAGAATTTTGGCAAAATCTCTCTTGCTCCTTTAGGAAGATTATGATTTCCCCTAGATTTAGAGGTTCTACTGCCACTCCCCAAGGTTGTGCCATGACTGCAATTGGATAAATTGTTACAAGGGGCAGGTCTTGGATTCAAGACAAGGTTAAAGATTTCCAAGTGTGAGAGGAAGGAGATGCAATGGAAGGTACTTTAGGTGGAGAGGGAGGTCTACTTTTGGTTTTTCTCTTAGGCATATGGACGATAAAGAACTGGAGATTTTACAGTTCTTGAAAAAAGGTGTCAAAAATGCCCTCCCTTGTCTAGGATCTAGTATAGGGTCGAGAATCTAGTATTTTTTTTATAGTCTCTCAGCCACTCTATCTACTATCATAGCTTCTTGGGAAATATGAAGACCTCTTAACCATTCACCAATATCTTCCTCTTCCTCTAAGACCAAAAGAACTTGTTGATATTGTTGATTACTGCTTCTTGATTTCCAAGCTAGGGTATTTAAATCAGAAATGATGTCCTCTTGAGTATCTTGGAAGTTCAAATTAGGTTGTATGACTGGGAGTAATTCTTCCTAGTTAGACAAAATAGTAGTAGGAAATACCATGAAAATTCATTAAAAATTTTTTTTTAGCACTAGTTCACTTTGTATTTGACTTTCCCAGCAGAGTCGCCAAAAATTTGTTAGTAAATAGATTTGTCTTTGTATTATATCACTAATTTCTTACTCCATAGCCCTTTTACAAATAATAAACCTATACTAACAGTTGGATCAAATGCATGTAATTCTTGATCCTCTAGATTATGGTACAAATCCAAATTAGATTTTCAATGAATACTCGAACAATCAAGCTACATTTGTAGAGACATACTTTTGACCAAAAAATAAATAAGGTATTAACAGTAACTCACACATAAACATGTCCTAATTACCAATCTGAAAGAAATCATACATAAGTTCAATGAAGCTCACAGAATTTGATTTCTCCACACATTTGAAAATGTAAAACTAATTATAATTGAAAAACTAAGATATAAGAATGATTTATTTCCAGAAATATTATGATCAACCAAAGATATCCCAACAAAGATCAATTCACCACTATAAATGCACATATTCATAGGAACAAATTTTTTTGATTCATTGATTCAAAAGCATCTTCAGAAGTATCTCCCAAATATATTTGTTAGTAATAACTAAGAGGGGGGGGGGTGAATCAGTGGCCTCAAAAAATTATCCTTAAACTTAACCACCAATCAATAAACCTCAGATTATTATGTCCCTACAAGATGTATGCCATGAAATACTTATAATGATTAACTGCCTGTTGGTTTTCCTTGTGTGTCCTTATTCTCCTTGATTACCGATAAACAATATAACTATTTACCAAAATATAGTAAATATGCAGAGTATACCGATATATCCAGGATGAATTATGTAAGATACAAAATAGTAAAGAAATGCATCATACACACATATAACACATGGATTTTAACGTGGAAACCCTATTAAGGGAAAAACCCACTGGGACTGGTTCCCCAAATTTTCACTCTTATGAAGTGAGCCCTGTTAAGAACCAACCCTATTAAAGGTTACAAACACATTGTTAGGTGTGACATTTTTAGAGGATTTTACACATATAGGTTGTCACTTAGTATCGGGCATCTAATGCTGCCATCCTTGAATCAACCTCTCTCTTAGAAGGTCAATAGACATTGGGCATATCCAATGCTACTTTCATGAATCAAACTTTTTGGAACTCCTTGGGATGTACCTCAATATATAGAAGACTGTTAAGTCCTGCTCTGTTAAGAGACTTGATGCTTCAATGGTTAAACTGAAAAAATATGACCTATTTCTAATGCAACTTGAATTGCAGATTTTTAGATCTATTTAAGTACATTACCTCTCTGATCAATGTATTAATTACATTCTTTTGTGCTCCACACTTTCTAATTTGTGATGTTGTGCTCACTGTTTGTCGGTGTCTGTAGAATTCCTTATCTCTACTTCAGCTTGATTGATCAGTACTGTATGAAGTTGTTCTTCATTACTTTCTCTTCAACATCCTCTTTTTATTCACTCCCCTTAATCCCTTTTTGTGAATATCATTTTTGAAAGTGAATTAAGCATGTCTCTTATATAGACATGATATTCTTTATTTCTTAATTCTTGATTCTTGGTGTAAAAAACAATCCAGCAAATTAGATTTAAAGCATAACTCCTGATTTGTCTCGTAGTTATCTTCATGCCAACTGTACAAATCATCTTTAAATCAATCATTTAACTCTGGTCGAATAAAAAAAGAAAACAACCAATTAAGTCTATCTTTAGCTCTTGCCAGCTAGATATTTTTTCATTTTCTGAACTCTCTATTCCATCGGTCAATTTAGCAGTTAGTCATCGGTGACAACTGACAGTTCCGTCGGCATGACTCCAGTTAGCTTCGGGATCTCCATCCGTCGGGCATCATTGGATTTTTATCTTGTCGGGCATCCTGTGGTTTTTCTTCGTCAGGTAACACTATCTTTTGCTCGTTGGGTATCACTGTGACTTTTCTTCTTTTCCTTTTCTGATGGTGTGCACTCCGTCGGTGTTGTCTATCACTTAGTGAATACTTTGACTTTTATGCATTGCTGAAAGCATAACCTTTGTTCCATTGATTCTCTGAAGTCTTTTGCATTATGTACATGACCGTACAGATGATATCAAGTTGACATCAATGACAATACAAACCATTAACTAATTTAATGCCTTGTATTATCTTCAACTTAACATTATTAAACATTCAATCAGTTACATGTCATCAATCTTAACTACTAAAACTAAACAAGCATCAAAGTAATTCTATTCTACTCTAAGAATTGTTATTAGCCTTTTCCAAGTTATTGTGGGCTATATATAGCCACCAATTTAAAAACATAACAATTAAAGCCCAAAAAATCTCCAAGAGTTACAACATGAGACAATTTTTAAACTAAAATCATGATAAAAAAATACGGGCATGAGAGCTGAAGGCACTCTGAGATAAAAAGAGCATGATCACAGAGTGGCAGAAGAGTTGGATTCCATAGACTGGTCCTGAGAAACATCAGTGGACCGAGAATTTATCCACTCCTCGTGCACGCTTGAAATACTGATGATAGTGGGGTGATGCGACAGGGTGATATGTATGATCCTCTGCTTCAACACCTTCTTTTCCTTATGCACTTGAATGATTTTCTGCTTATGGGACTCTAGGTGATCAATGCAGACCACTAACATAACCTCAATGTTAGCCATTAATGTGAAATCCTTAGTGGTCAGATCTTTATTATCCCTTATCACTGTGATTCCTCAATCAAACTCTTGGGTCATTTCCTTTTCCTCTTTAATGGTTTGGCTGCCTTCCCCCATCAAAGTGATGTTCAGACACTTCAAATATTTCTGCATGGTATCTATCATTCTTTTTAGCTCATTCAATATGTGGGTAGATGCTTCATTCCTTGACTTGATAACTGAGTTCCACTACTCAATGCTTTTAATCGACACATATAGAATGTCATCATCCATACCTGGGATGGAATTTTCAACGAGTAATTTAGCTACTCCATATTTTTCAATTTAATACATCTGGTTCATCACATTAGCATATTTCTTTTTCTTTTTCCCATTCAACTAACTCTATTTTCATCTCAAAAATTAATGTTGTAATAGTTCAATGAGTTTGAATTAGCTGAGTGATGTAATTACTCCCACGTTGGATCATACCCAGTATCCACTTGTCGAACACATCAAAAATAAGATTTTTCCTCTGGATTTGATCAAGGGTTTTTTTTATCTCGGGTGAATAAGGATCAAATAATTGGGGCATTGGGGCTAATAGAATGGGAGTGGGGTCCCGTAATTCATGTATGAATTCTGCCAGTTTCTTGATTGTGGCCTTCAACTCTTTCTTGTCTCTTTCATCTTTAAAAGTCCCGTGGAGTATCTTTTTAATAGAATTTCCTAGATGTTTTTCATCTTTCACGCTAGTTGCAGCTCTAATATCTATCTTTTCAATAGTGTATTCATCGATCGTGGCCTTGTTGAGATCTTTATCATCTTTAGGAACCACACGTTCAATGACCCAGTGCCCTATTTTTTCATCAGTGTCAATTCTGGACTTAATTCTGATCCTTTTTTGTTTCACTATATTCCCCAAACACTTGCTGATGATGTCTTCCACTAGCAGAGTGATAGACAAAAGGTTCCACTTACGGTTGATTGATGTTTCTAGCCACTTAAGTGTAGGGGGGAGTGTTTGTAGGGGGGAAGCCATTACGTGCATGGAACCAATAGTCACAACAACTACAGAATCCCATGTGTCAGGTTGGTTATCCTTCTCAACTACAATATCTTTAGAGGGTGTATTTTGAGCACTCTTATCTAATAGTGGGTTGTCCATTTCACCCAGGTTGATTACTTCTTTGTTCCTAGCCACTTCAATGTCTTCTTTCTTGGACCTTGTTCTTGTGATTCGTGCAGACGAGATGAAACATGAGACACTCTATTTTCTGGACTTGGACTGAGAAATTTTATTTCTTTTAGTTTTGGAAGGACCTTCAACAGAAACATCAATGTTAGAAGACGGAATTAGATTTTTAGAAGGGTAGATAATGGAATATCTTCATGTATTATGTCTCCTTTGAATAGGAGGATTTTTCTAGAAATCCACTCCTCAATTCTTTTGATCACACTAAGTGTTTTGATGTGAATGTTGTCTCTTTCTTCAATACTCTAGTCTATTTTAGGCAATGACAATCATCTAACCATGGATTAATACTAGTCATCAATTACCTCTTCACCTTATTCTTCTTCTACTCTTTTGATATCAACATCTATTCACAGGGTAATAACTTGGCTAAGAGTTAACCTTGAGCACAGACGCCTTCTCACTTCTAAGTCATATGTACAATTCTCCCATTAATCTTCCATTTGAGGGAGGTTCTGAAACTCAACTGGTAAATTATAATGCTAGGCCGCGTATCCTCTATTGTCAAATTCCTTCCTTACTTCAAAGATTTTTAGCTTCATTTTTTTGAGTTCCAACTCCAGATTGATGGCATCAGAGGAAGTCTTGCATGTGTAGAATCCCCTCAATGGGGAAGCTTCATTTGGATCTGCCTTTTTTTTTTTTTCTCTTTTACCCCTTTATGAACATGGGCTAATTGATAGCCCACTATAGTAATGATGTGGCTATCTATGGCATATATCGAGATCTTAAATGGTTCTCCATCAAACCCTCTGACCCTTATATAGGTGAACCTCCTAAACTAGATGAAGAAGCTTCCATAAGTGTTGATAAATCTTTTGGCTTCTTTCAACATTCTCTGTTCAACATTCCCCAGCATTTCATAAACCAACTTTCCAGAAAAGATATTGTTCACTTTCATGAAGTTGTTTGCGTAAAACTCTTTCTAAAGGTGGGGGTAATAGTCATACACCTTCATATTGGGAACAAGTGATTCATGGAAGAGACCTTTCCTTTCTCTAGTGCATGCTAGAACATGGAATAAATAAGAGGTCATATAGAAAACAAACCTTCCTAAGAAATTTTCCAATTGATGATGAAGCTCATCTGAAATACTGTCAGCCTAGTCGATAAATTTCCACCCATCTAGGATTATCTAAATGTATAAATACATCCATTCCTACTAGTAATACACATGTTGGTTCCCCTTGATTTTGTTTATATTACTAAATCCCCAACCTCTTGCTTAAAATGATCTATAGTAAGGGGCTTGGGTAATCTAGACCCTCCCTTCTATGGTTTCAACAACCAACTTTGAGTGATGTCATTCCTATAAAATTGCCTTTTCCAGAGAATACAGACTAAGAGCAGGTAGTAGTCCAACCCTCATAGGGATCTTTTTTGGAATGCCCATTGCAGTCAAAATGAAATCTCTATTTATGAAAACCAATGGGCTTCCATCTATCTTTTTGATACATTTCTCCTCCCTACTATAGCGCTTAGCACATTCGACCACCAATTTTGGGCATGAAGTCACCATTGGAAATGCGGCCTCTGCTAACCCACTTTGGACTATCATTTCTATCTTAGAACCCAGGACAATATTTTTAATGTTGTTCCTAATTTTCTCTAATGCCACTAACTGTATAGCTATATCATCGCACTCTGGCAACAAACTAATTAAATAAGAGGTACACCCAAAATTTGGGAGAGGAGGTTTCATGATGTACTCAAGAAACAATATAAAGAAAATAGAATAGATAATTGTAGAAGTTCCATGGGATTTTTAATCTCAAATTCACAAACAACTTCAAATTTGAACAAGAGCACCATGAGAAGGGAACTAACCTATAAATTCATGCAACTTCCCTAAACTTTGATAAGGAAAATGATACCTCAGCTACTCCGTTACTTTTTTCTGCACTTTTAGAAGTGTAAAAATCTTCTATATCATTTATCCCCAAAATTCCCCTAATCTAAGAACAAAAAACCAAATATATAGAAGAGTCCACCAAAGAGGTCAACACTCAGATTCTGAAGATCCAACATAGGAAATAGAAAAATCCCAATGCGAGATCCCAAAATAATTACGCTATAGAAATTAAATTTAGAAGTCAACCAGAAGATCTAACATCAAAATGACAACTCGGTAAGAAATTCAACCGAGCACAAAGACTAGTTGGTGAAACATGTCGAGTAGCCAAACAACTACTGAGACTTTTCGGTAAAGAAAAACATAAACAAGTAACCAAGCTTGAGAAAATAACAACAAGTCTTCAACCAAGCAAGTAAAAGTAGTTACTGAGCCATTCTAAGTCATTTTTCCCATATTTATGGTGTGAATGAAGCACCTAGTATTTTTATAACTGAGCCCAAAATATGTTAAGTGTCAAAGGGAACGCGGCTTTTTGGCTAGCAGTTTGAGGTCAGGCAGTTATGTGGTGGTGATGTGGTAGCTAGCTGGTGGACATGAAGGATAATTTTTTGGACACGGGCTTAGGTGACATGGTGTATGCAGTGACAAGTGTCAGCAGGGTGCTATGGCACAATCCTAGTCACGACAGGTCCAGTAAGATAGTATGATAATGTGGGTGATGACATGTGGTAGACTGACAGGTGGAGGGGCCTAGTGGGATGATGACGTGGAAGAGGTCCCAGTGAATAAAGTGGTTCCATGTTGCACATGCGGTGAGATAGATGGTGGGACTGGTAAGGTGGATCAAATAAGAGGGTGATGCGTGGTAAAAGGGAGATCATGATCTAACGGTGTTGCGCCATCGCATGAAGGAAAGATGTAGGGAAGATATGCATCATGCAATGGAAAAAATATTTCCATGTGTCTAGGTCAGCAGTAAGGATTGTGGGGCCCATGCAGAAAGGTGACGGATAGGTGGTTCCAAGGCCCACTGGGGAGTTTCCATGTGGAGGTCAGTGAAGTTTGACCAGGCATAAATAATATTTTTTTTACTTAATACCCTGGTAACTTAAAGTTTAACAATGATTGTGTTTTAAAGTTGTCAAAATTCTTCAATCTAGACCATTGATGGGGATTCCACGCCAGGACTAGCCATTGTAACTGATTTTTGTTTTTTCAAATCTGTTCTGAGGGTTTCTATATTTGGTTGTGTGTTTCAGACGTGCGGGAGAGTAGCTCAAGGTTCTATTTGTCCTTGGCTTGACATTAAGGGTGCCATTTAGTGGTTGAGGACATTCTTATGGTCTTGGATGCATTAACTACAACATGGTGGTGACATGGGTGTCTATTTTGTATTATATTTGAGAGATTTCTCTGCCCATGCTATGTCTTTTCTACCAATATGATTGGTTGATGACGCATCAAATCAGATCTTTTTTATGATCTTTTGGAGAAATATCAACTAGCGAGAGGAAGTACTACATTAATTTCTACATAAGGATTTATTTTCTCTGTGGGAGGGGTTCAAAAGTTTTGGATTCCAAGTGTTGGTTCCAAGCTTTAGTCCCAAAGGGATATAACAGACTGTATCATTTTTTTATTTAGATAGAATAGAAACTTTCAGATCTTTTGCACATTATTGAAGTGGTGTATGTTTTAGATCAGATATGAATATGAACATTATTCATCATACTTAATACATTTTTTCCAGTTTCAAGCCTCTCCTTTGTGTTTATCTTTTGAGTTTTGAATCTTTCGGTTCACTGCATAGAACTTGTCTATGTATATGCTTTATTCCCTAGTTTTGATCTAGGATCAAATTAAATCAGCTTTGGATAAGACATAGACTCTTTAGGTTTGTCTACAGAAGGATACTATAAGTATTGGTTGGTCTGGATTGATTGTATTTATGGCTTTGAGTCTTTGACAATAGTTGGTTCATGTTTCCTGTATCTACATTTGAGACATTGCCTAATGGATAAGGCACTGATTAGGGATTAGTAGATTCTTTTGAGATACATGTTGATTGGTTCTTGGATATATTTTATAGTCTTACACATCAAAACCATTCCCAAAGTCCTTTATGTTTTGTGGTTGTTGATTGTGGTCCACATGGTAATGGAGAGTCAATGAATGTCTGGTAGCATTCAGTACTTTCTTACCATCATCTGTTGTTATAATCTAGAGTCATAAAGAGTTGTAAAGAGTTGTGTGTTTTCTGTATTAGGTGTACCCACGTTGGTTTAATAGAGCTAGAAGTGAAGAAGCTAGTCTTGTCCCTATAGTTGGTCTAGTTACCTTGCAGTGCTTCCATACTTGGAGCTAACCACTCCTAAAATTAGTCACAGGGTATATTGGTGACTTTCAAAGCATAAACATTTTCAAACACCAAAAAAATGGTGACTTCACTAGGGATAGAGATGAAAAAAATCTTGTTGAACCTTTAAAGGAATCTCTGGTGTTCTATTGATAATATCATTTGACCCATCCGATTCTCCAACAAAATGGCGACTCTACTGGGGAGGCCATTAAAGTTATAGAGTCATGTGCTACAAAGAAGATATTCCTCATGTTTTGTAAAGTGAGTAAAGTGTGTTGTGTCTGTCATTGAAAAGTGTATGAAAGTCCAAGTTCTTATAGATATACATATACTATCTCACAGTGGTGAGTGGTGACTCTGAGTTCTCTATTTTGCACCAGTATGCATTGTTTGGAGAAAGACAAATCAGAAAGGTGGACTTGCAGTGATAGATGCAACAAATTTTTGGGACTCCTGTGACTATGAGCATAGTCAAGGGAGGAATCAATATGAGACCCTATTGGGGGTGTGTTGTGAGCTTTCTAATTTAAAGAAGGTTAGAGTTGGGAAGGAGTTCTCAACTGATTCAAATATTTTCCTTTGCAAAGGGGCGGTGAGTCTACCAAAGTTTTAAAGGGTGATTTGGAGGTGACTTCAGATCAAGTATTTTTGTAGCTACTCCAATACATCTAGGTATTTTATTTTTCAAAGTTGTAAATGTTTCCTTATTAAGTGATCAAAGCACTAAGAGAAGGAAAAAGGTGTGGATAGAGGTTTTCATGCTTCAAGATTAAGTTTGCATTTTGCAAAATCATAAGGAAGTATGTGCTAAAAAATGGGGGAATTGAATAGGAGCATTACATTGTTAGGCCAAGGCATCCAAAGGGATTGCATATTGCTTATAAGAAAAAAAGGTGGGAAGGAGAGGGGATGTATCAATACCTTTTTTTTACGATAGGTCTTGTGATGCATATGATGAGCTTTCATGGGGTGTTGAGTTTCAGGAGTCTATTTTTGTTGGTTTATTTTTGGAACTTTGTTTTCCTAAATCAACCCATTGGCCAGCCTCCTTGAGGGAAGAATGTTATGTGCATATCAAGAATTGGATAAATAATGAGGAACATCTTGAACTTGAGGTTACACATGAGATTGTACCTAGTGATGTTGATATTAAGAATGCTGGAACTTATGAAGGAGATGTGTCTAGTATGGATGCTCTCTCTTATAATCATGAAAGTGATGCTCTTTCTAAATATGATGTAGAGGATATGTGTAGTCATTAGGGGAATGATGTTTGGATAAGTGAAAATGATGCTTGTGATTGCATATCAAAAGTGGGTGAAGATGATGATAGTGGTTCACTTCACAGTGAACAAATTTCAGAGTTCCTGACTTGCAACTATCTTAGATATTCAAAAAGGGATAGCTCTGAATTCTAACACCCAACACACATTGAGTTTGACAAAGAATATGAGTTAGGAGATCCTGACTTTGATATGTGTGTTTCTGCTTCTCCTTGTGCTTATATATCATTTGGATACAACAAGATTGAATATGATGTATCAGATGGTGAAGGCTTCAGTGTTTTTTTAGATTCAAGGGATGAATATTTTTCTGATATTATGTCGAGTACTGATTGGGATTATTGTGTGGATTTTGAATTTGTTTCATATTCTAAATATTTCATTAAGCCATTGTAGGATGGCCCTTCAGTTTCTCAAATTGTGCATGTTCATGATGAATGTGTTTATATGTGCTCTCCCTCTAACCTATAGGATTATGGTTTGTATAATGTTGATATTTTTCAAATGAGTTCTTTAGGGAGCTCTTCTATTTGTATGCAAAACACTAACATGATGCAATATGGCTCCCCTATAGAGGAGAATATGGATCATGATGTAGAGCTTTCATGTTATGATGATGATGATGATGAACATTCCTCTTGTTCAAATTTTGATATGTTTTCCTTTGATGAAGATGTTAATGATGACACTAGCTACATGGCAGAATACAAGTGCTTTCCTTTTCAATTGGTTATTGTTTCCCATAGATGTGGCATTGGGTTTAAAATTGATACATATTGCATTGGGTTTAATGTCTTTTTGTCTAATGAATGTAACATGCATATGTCACATGATTTATATTTTTAAATCTCGTCTGATCTTCTTGTAGGCTTAAGTGATGGATATGGTGATAAATGTGATAGCTAAATGTGGGCCTCTAATTTAGACATACACTTCAACATGGTCATTGCTCTTCAATCACATACAGAAATGAATATAGATTAATTCATCCTACATGTGTGAATGAATCGACATGTTGCCTTCTAGAAGGTAGGAGTATGAGCTCGCTCTCAAGTCATTGCAAGCTCAGTGACTACACCGAAGACCTAAACGAAGGATTTAAAAAGATATATGTTGAGAGTAAACTGTTGATTAATCTAAATACAAATGCAAATACAGATTGCTATTAATCCAAGCTAGTTAGGATTCAGTTTTAGAGCACCAAATTGAAAGTATGAGATATTCAGTTTTAAACCCAAAATAAAATGTGCTCTAAATTAGATTGATTTGCTTGAAATTAATAAACAATAAATATTAAATAAAAGCTAAAACATGCAAGAAAGCTAAGATAAAATGCATTATAATAAATTTAGATAAAAGATTAGGATCATTTGTGAAGGAAAAGAGTTTCTCTTTTATAGAAATCTCTCTTGAATCGAGGGTCAAGATTGAACAAAAAGAGTGGCTCAGATTCGATTGAAGAAGCACAATCCATGTGCAAGTGATTCGATTGGTCGAGAGAGTCAGTTGACTAGACTGACTGATCAGTTATTTTGGAAACTTCCAAAATCAGTTCACAGTTAACTGAAATGTTTCCAAAATGATAAACAGTGGAGAATTAGTTAACTAAGTGGAACTAGATTGTTTCCATTTTGATAATCGGTCAATTGAATTTGATGATGTCATATGTATTTTTAATAAATTAATTCATTTTGAATGCACGTTTATGTTTTTATAATTAATTTAATTCCTTTTTGATTTAATTGAAATTTTTGTAATTTTATTTAATTAATATGTCAGAATATCAGTTAAATAATTAACATAAGGTTTATTTGCCAATGTATTATGATTTTAGGAATTAATTAATTAATCAAGTAAGATGATCGATTAGGACCTAGGGTTTAGGTTAGATCAGTTTGAATTTGATAATTGCCTGTTTGATTTAGGACTTAGGTTTAATCAAGGTTAGAGTTTCTTGATTAAATGTTGAGATTGGGGGTCTAGGGTTTAGGTGACCATTTTTAGGTGATTACATTTGCCCCTCTTTGAATTGATGTGTGATCAGCGCATTGATTCAAATACTTGTTAGCGAGAAGACCTAGAATAGTTTGATTTGAAGTGATGAAACTTTTCTTTTGAAGAAGAATACCGACTTCAAGCTTGATTGGATGAAGATCGATCAAAAGATATAAAACAGAATGCTCAGTTTGATTTGAAGCGATGAAATTGAACATCTGTCAGGAACTCTTAAACCTTTTTGATTGGTTTGAACGAATAACCAATTTGATTTGAAGTGATGAAACTGATTATCGTTAAGAGATTTGATTAGCAAGCAAATTGACTTGATTTGAAGCGATGAATCCAATTTGATCAATGTATCTGGTTTTAATAATGAATAGCCCGTATAAGACTGATCTTGTCTGGTTTCGAGTGTATTCACCACTGTATAAGACCATTGATTAGGTTGCCTTTGATTTAAGATGATCTCAACTTGATTTGATGCGATGAAGCTGAGATGCCCCAAGAAATGGGGTTTTGATGGAGGATGTGATCACTGGAATGTTTATGTCCTGATCCTGCCCCCTCGAGAGTGAAATCAAAATATGGCTAGGTGCCCCAGTGATGAGAAGCAATTTTATTGATTAGACAATTTAGGAAGAAACTGATTTGATTAGACAAAGGTCCCACATGGTTAGGAAAAAATATGTACTTGATGAGAGGTCATGTTGACCAAGATTGACCAAAAGTAAGATACATGGATTGATGAGAAGAAAAGCATGAGAGATTTCCATTGGTTGTGCAAGTGGTCAAATTTAGATTTAGATTTAGATTTTGATCCTGAAAATATAATCAGGACAGTTGAATTAGCAAGGGGTGTCATGACCACTTGATGATGAGAAGATTGATCAATTAGAATCTTAGATCCTTCACATTGGATAGAGATAAAGTTATTATGCTGATTTCAACACTATGCAGATGCAGATGCAGATGCAAGACTAACATGAATGCAAACTACGGTGTAGTCAATGAGCTTTAGTAGTTGAAAATTTTCATCATTGAGCATTTTTGGAACATTGGAGTCGATACAATCCTTACTGGTGCCACTGTGACCATAATAATATGAATATGACTTTCATCGGATAAGATATGGGAAACTAACATAAGCATCGATGCACAACAACTGAGATGACCTGAATGTTATTTCAAGTTGATGTTGCAAGAGTACACCAGTATCAAGGCATTCAAAGGCAAGATAACCATGAGTGTGATCTTGCGTAAACAAATAGAGCATTAACAATCAAGGAGATAGTTCCGACCTCACCTTGGTGTACAAATAAAGAGGATCGAGGGTGTGAGGCTTTTCCACCTTAATGCAGGAGCTCTTATCACGTACACCCAATTTATTTGATGTTGGTGGATCATTGGGACCCCACCAACAAGTAGTAGACAAGGAAAAGATTAATGAAATCAATGAGAATAGGCAACTTACAAATAGAAGTTCAGCATACTTCAGCCATGTTTCAAAGTATTCGGATGTGTATATGTGTGAGGTGTCGAGAAACACCATTGTGCTTGTGAGTGCTTTGTGTTTGATTTCTATCGAGCTATTGTTGACATTTGTGATACCCAATGTGTGTTAAGAAACACAGATGCATCCAAAGATAGTGTTAAGAAACACTGTTGATTGTGGTGTTGAGAAACACCTGTTTGTGTCATTAGCGAGTTGTCCTTCAGAAATGACAAGATTACTGACTCTGGTGTAAACCAAAGATGTGATCAAATTGGGGACCCATGCCCCTAGTAGAAAACAATAATAACTGACTTGACTCATGCTGCGAGGACAAATCCAATTTGATTGCCCCCAGGTTATGACTTTGGATCGGTTTCAAGCCAGGAGAGATCTTAGAAGAACTAGAGTGTCACGAAAGTGATTGAAAGATATGTACAAACTAAAGCAAAGGATTGATGCCAAGATTGAGCATTGATAGATGGAGCACTGAGTACAAGAGGTGCCTATTTACCAGGTTTTCACCTTCTTGGCAGAGATTCTATTTTTTCTACCATGGTGCCTGTTTACCAGGTTTTCACCAAGGCACTCTTTCTTCTTTTTTCAATTTTTTTTTGTATTTTTCCATTTTTTGATTTTTTTTGATTGATGCATCAAGGCGCCTATTTCTAGGTTTTCACCAAGATGATCATTTTTTCAGGAATTTTTCCAATTTTTAGATTTTTTTAGGACATTACTATGTACATGGTGTTGATCACTGAGAATGCCTTAGGTGTAGAACTTCTTCAGATGGAGAGTGTTTATGGGATCTCGAAGAGGATCTCCTTCAGGTGTGGAGATTTGATAGGCGCCGGAGCCGAATGCTGCAGTAATGATATAAGGACCCAGCCAGTTGGGTTCAAAATTCCCCTTTTGTTCTCTATGTGATTGATTATGGGGATTTTCTCTCAACACAAGGTCTCCCACCTGAAGTTCTCTAGGTCTGACTTTCTTGTTGTATCCTGTTGACATTCTTTTCTGATAAACTCTGAGGTGATCAAAGGCCACTTTTCGATGTTTGTCCAGTAGCTCTAGTTTTTGGAGTCTCAAAACTCAGTACTCTTCATCTGGTACAAGTCAACACAAAGAAACCCTAAGAGATGGGATTTCTACCTCTAGGGATAAGACTACTTCTTCCCCATATACCAGTGCAAATGGGGTTGCCCCTGTAGGTGTTCTGATGCTCATTCTGTAAGCCCATAATGCATGATTGATTTGTAGGTGCCAATCCCTTCCAGACTTGTTAATTGTACGATGTATGATTTTCAACAAATTTTTATTTGAGGCCTCAGCCTGCCCATTACCTTGTGGGTAATAGATTGAAGAACAGTGTTTTGTGATTTTGAATTTTTCACACAACTCATCCATAATGTTGTTCTTAAATTGACATCCATTGTTAGTGATGATGGAGGAAGGTATTCCATAGTGATAAATGATGTAGTTCAGAATGAACAGCGAGACCTGCTATCCTATCTCTTTAATGAGTGGGACCGCCTCAACCCACTTGGTAAAATACTTGGTAGCTGTGATAATGAACTTGTGTCCATTAGAAGATGAGGGGTAAATCTTCCCAATGAGATCAAATTCCCATTGTTGAAAGGGCCAGTGTGTTACAAAAGGAATGAGCTCCCTTGCTGGAGTGTGTATAAGATTTCCATGCAACTGACATTTCTTACAAGTCTTTGTGAACATGATAGCTTATTTCTCCATATCTAGCCAATAATACCCTGCTCTAAGCAATTTTTGGGCCAGAGTCAGACCGTTAGAATGAGAACCATAAATTCCTTTGTGGACTTCAGACAATGCATGTTTATACTCTTCTTTTTCTAGACACCTAAACAAAGTATCATTTAATCCTCACCTATACAAATCATTGGCCACAAGAACATGCCGTGAGGCATTGTGAATGAGGTGTGATTTTTCATTTCTGGTTAGTCCATCATGAATGATCTAATGGTGCAGATAAGAGTAAACATGGTGATAACGGGAGGATTCATGTTCAATGACTGAACAGACCATTTGGGAGTCAGGAGAGTTTTAGGAAGGGAAATAGATTTCTTCCACCAAGAAATCATAATGGAAGTCATCCTCTTGTTGTTGTGAGGAAGTAAGTGTAGCCATGGCATCAGCTGCTTTGTTCTGTACCCTTGGGACTTGTTGAAATGTGATGTAAGTGAAATATTTCTTAAAGTCATCAACCATTCATTTATAAGGCATGAGTTTTTCATCCTTAGTTTGGTATACATCATTGATTTGGTTGATTACAAGTTGAGAGTCACCATGGACATGTAACTCAGAAACATTCCATTCAAGAGCCAGTTTGATTCCATTTACCAGTGCTTCATATTCTACTATGTTGTTTGTACAAGGAAACATGAGCTTGTACGCCTTTGGAATGGAATAGTTTTGAGGAGTCAAAAAAAAAATCCCTGCACCTGAACCTTGTTGCGTGAATGATCCATTGAAGAACATTTTCCAGTATTTGTGAGTGATGTGGAAAATAGATCCATTTGGGAACTCAACATTAATTGGTTCATTATCATGTAGTGGAGCATTAGCCAGTTGATCTGCAATTTCTTGCCCTTTGATTGCCTTACGCTCAATATATTCTATGTGAAATTCACTAAGAAGCATAACCCATTTAGCCAATCTACCAGTGAGGGTAGCTTTACTTAGGAGATACTTCAAAGGGTCAATTTTAGCCACCACTTTGATTGAGTGAGCCAGCATGTAGTGACACAATTTCTGAGATGCAAATACTACTGCCAGGAATTCTTTCTCGATCATAGAGTAATTCATCTCATAGGACACCAATGTTCTACTGATATAGTATATAGCACGTTCTTTCTTGTCTTCATCTTCTTGGGCTAGCAGTGCCCCCAGTGACATTGAGGTAGCTGAAATGTACAAAATCAATGGTTTGCCTTGTTGAGGTGGCATGAGTACTGGTGGGTTCGCCAAGTATGTTTTGATTTGAGTGAAACTCTTGTCACATTCTTCACTCCATTGATAAGTAATGTTCTTGCATAGAGTCTTGGTAAATGGTTGTGCTCTATCAGCCAACTGTGAGATGAACCTTCTGATAGACTGAGATTCTCCCTTGGAGTGTTCTCATTTGGCTTATGTTCCTAGGAGGTGACATTTCTAGTATCGCTCGCACCTTTTCAGGATCAACTTCTATGCCTTTAGATGAGATAATGTAACCCAACAGCTTGCCAGAGGTAACACCGAATGCACATTTCTTAGGATTCAACCATAATTTAAACTTTTCCATTTTGTCCATGATTGGGCCTAAATCTTGTAGGTGTAGAGATCATTTCTTTGATTTAGCAAGTGTATCATCCACATAGTCTTCCATGGTTTTGTGCATCATATCGTGGAAGATAGTTTTTACTGCCCTCTAATAGGTAGCTCCAGCATTTTTCAAACCAAAAGGCATGACATTCCAGTAGAATGTTCCCCAGGCACATGTGATGGCATTCTTTTCTTGATCCTCAGGAGCAATATTGATTTGATTGTACCCTGAGAAACCATCCATGAGAAAATACATTTCATACCTTGCAGTCATGTCTATAATCATGTCAATGTTAGGCAAAGGAAAGTCATCCTTTGGACATGCTTTGTTGAGATCCCTAAAATTAGTGTAGAATCTGATGGATTTGTCTAGCTTTGATATGGGTATGATGTTGAATATCCATTCTGCATATTCAATAGCTTGGATGAATCCATCTTTGACTAACTTTTCCAGTTCAGCCTTGATAAGTAATGCAACATGAGGGTACATTTTTCTGAGTTTTTGTTTTACTGGTTTTACTCCAGGAGCTATTGAGAGATGATGCATGATAAGATCTGGATCTGAACCAGGCATATATGAGTATGTCCATGCAAATTTTATCTTCTTTTCTTTAAAGAATTCGGTGAATTCCTTGAGCTCTTCTGCAAATAAATATTTAGCTACATGAATGATGTGTGGATGTTCCTCTGTACCAATATTCACTAGTTGAGTTGGTTCTATGAGCACTGATGATTGTTCCTATATATTACTAGGCAAGACATCAAGCATCCCATCCTCAGGCACCTCCGAGAGGTTTTCACCTTTGGATGCGTCTTTTATTTTTACTGTTTTGGGTTCTGAAACTAACACAATGTGGTTTTCACCTTTAGACCCTTTTCTTTTTCTCATTTTAATCTTATAACTGAGATACTTGATGTCCCCTTCAGTCATGCTCACACTAGGTTCACTGGTGGAAGAAGTGACAGGTTCAACGATGTTAAGATAGCAGGCTAAAGCATAGTCATTGGGAAATGTAGGCATTTCAGCAGGTTGTCCTTGTAAGGACCAATCAATGAGTTCAGGATGCATTAGTGGCAAAGGTTCACTGGGTTTGAGGGCATTCACGGTATGTTCATCATAGACGGTGACTGTTAAGTAGAGTCCTAGACCTAAACCTTGTATAGATGTGTGCAAATCAGAAAGAGCCTTAACGACATCATTGAAGCCCATGTCAGAAATAGGAGGTCCTAATTCATCTGATATAACCTCTAAGCCTTCACCTACTTTGTGCGTGGTATCCATCTCTATGTCTAAAGTGCCCTCTGAAAGACTGTCAAACTCATATTCATGGGAGTCTGTTTCATCATTTGGTTTCATATCTAGGACATGAGTGAAATCACTCTTTGCCCCCAGTTTGGATGAGTTCTACCTAAAAAATCTGCTATGGTTAGACTCCTTTCTTCTGTATCCAGATCTTGTTTAGATTTAGTAGTTTTTGACTGATCAGAAGTCATTGGTGATTCCTCTAGAACATGCTCTTTAGTAGCATTGACCTGGGGTGTACCTTCATAAAATAGAAGAGCCAAAATATTGGGAGGAATGGGAAAAGGATACACATCCTTTGCATTAGAATCATTTGAATCATCCTAGTTTCCAGTGGGTGTGTCAGTGCTTTCTATTGTTGTGTTCTGTTCTTCCAGAACCTGATGTCCTTTTCCTTTATCTAGGAGATTCTTCACTCTTTTTTCTTTCTTGGATAAGAACCCTAGACTAGTTGTGTCTCTAGGTCGTCTGTAGTCAGCAGAGATAGGTTCTTTAAGTCCATTTTGATTAGGTCCAATGGGTCCTTTACCTGAATACCCCATTTTACAAGCCACCTTATACCCCACACCAAATTTTTCTGGGGGTATTACACATTGTTCAACTTTAGTATCTTCAGGTTCTTTATATAACAAAGCCAAAATGGCTCTTTCCTCCTATTCATCTTCTAATGGTGTGTTGTCTTTAACAAAGGTCTCATCATAGATTTCTTGGGATGTTGTTGGTTTCATCTCTTCTAACGGTTTTCCATAAGACCTAGGTGATCTAGGAAGAGATGTGACTGACAGTACGGGTTCTACTATGTATCCATCCATACCTGTGTCCTTTATCTTGAGTTTCTTTTCCATTTCCTTCAATAAATTTGTAGCTAATTCAAAGTTGGATGCCTCACTCTTGTGTGGGACAAGGGTATCCGCTGCTTGTCTTAGTGCGTTATAGGCATAACTAGTGTCTGTAGGAACAGTGACTTCTACACCATTGAACAGGAATTTTATGCACTGATGGAATGTTTATGGCACTGCCTGCATCTCATGGATCTAGGGTCTTCCCATTAGGATGTTGTAGGCTAGTGGGAGATCCAGAACTTGGAAGGTAACATCCCTCTTAACAGGACCTATGCGGATTGGTAAAGTTACGAGACCTTTAGAAGATCTTTCTTGTTCATCATATGCCTTGATAGTGATTTTCTTTTTAGGATCAATGACGTTCTCTAAAAATCCTAGTTTCTCAATTAACTTGTATGTGCCTATATTCAACCTTGCACATCCATCTATCAAGACCCGTCTGACACGGTGTTTATGGATCAAGACTTTGACATGCAAGGGGAGATTATGTGGATGACTTAAAGAGTTGTCATCTTCTTCTGAGAATGATAGGTAATGTGGCGAGGTCAAGTGACCCACCATGGATTGAAACCAATCCAAATCCAAGTCCTTAGGGACATTGGTAGTTGATAGCGCTTTATCCAGGACCTCTCTGTGAGATGGAGAGAGTTTGAGAAATTTGAAGATTGAAATTTGGGCAGAGGTTCTCTGCAATTGCTCGACGATGCTATAGTCCACAGTATTGGACAAAGTCAGTTGTTTGGACTGTGAGACTTTAGAGGTACCCACAGCGGATTTCTTGCTAAGAGGTACCCAAGATTTGGATATCGATGGTTTATTGGAAGATGATGAAGGGTTAGAAGATCCAGAATCCCCCATGGTGACTTTTGCTTGCGCTCGAGTCACTGCATTGGCTGATCGAGACTCTTTCTCTTTCTGCTTGATGATGATGACATTGCAATATTCAGAATGAGACGGCTCAAGCATGTTGATGACATTGTAGTCATCATTAGAATAAGTGTGATTTATTTGAGCACCTTTCTTAGAAGTTTCTCCTTTGTGATGGTCTAGGAAAGGATCTTTGAATGCCTTATGATCAACATTCTTGTTGTGATTATCAACCGCAATGAATTCTTTATCAATGAGATCTTGGATCTCACGTTTGAGCCTCATGCAATTTTCTGTCATGTGTCCTTTGTTTCTATGGAATTGATAGAAATCATTGTCTCTCCACCATTTAGGTTTGATTTCTGGATCATATGGTTTGGATTTATCTGGAAATGTGAGCAGCTTGTTTGCTAGTAGAGTTTTAAATGCTGATTCATAGGACTCACCTAAAGAGTCAAAGTCTCATTTACGTTTAATCCATGGTTTTTCTTTCAACAAACCGTTGGTCCCTTTAGAAGATGATGATTTAATGGTATTTTCAACAGTTTTAAGGGCCTTGGAACCACTTGTCAAATTGAAGACTGCTAGTTTTGACTGGGGAGCAGAGTAATCGACTACTCTATCATTTACCACATGCTTGTTTTTGTTCCAATATTTAGATTTGTCTTTGGAATTGGAACCAAACTTGTTTTCTTTGTAGAGGGTAATGTCACCCTTTTTAACAAGCACATCTTCTATTTTCATCATGTTTTCCACCATTTTCTTGAAAGAGGGTGGACATTACATCTGAAGAGGGTAGTTTAGTTATGGAATCAGAACACTAGCAAAAATATCCATCTTTTCAGATTCAGGCATGATGCGTGGATATCTAGAAAACATCTTTCTCCATCATTGAAGAAAGGTCAGAAAGGGTTCTCCTGTGTTTTGCTTCGTGTTACATAAATAAATCATTATCACAAGATGTTGGATATTGTAAGAGTACTGTTGCAAGAACAAATTTATTAGTTCATCGAAAGTTTTTATACCAGTGGGTAACTTTGAGAACCACTCCATAGCTTGGCCACTCAAACCCCAAGGAAAGAGACGCATAAGATATGTCTCGTCATGCATAAATTCTATACAAAGAGCATAGAATTCTCAGATGTGATCTTGTGGATTAGAGTGACCGTTGTACTTATCAAATCGTGGAATTTCAACCCCACGCAGGAATGGAGGCAAGTACAAATCTCTGTCAAAAGGAAAAGGATAGATTTTGTTTAAAGAAAACCTTGTGTTGGGCGTTTCTTTTTCCTTTTGGAGTTTTTGTAATTCTATTTGCATAGCTTGAATTTGTTTATTTATGAGCGTCATGGGAGTTTCTTCTTCCCTAGCAATGATATCCTCAGCTTTGAAGTGAGGTGGAAGTTGAGCGCCTTGCTCTGCTAGATCTAGGAAATATTGTTCTTTATCCTGATTTATGATTGTTTTCATGAGTTTTACAAACCTCTTATCCTAGAGGCATTCATCAATCTCTTGCTCACCAGGGTTTGATCGACTCGAGGAATGTTGACTATTGCGATGGTTGGTACCATTAGAGAGGTCTCTCCATCGAGACCTGCCTCTACCTTGTCTTTCTTCTGACATCTTGGGACTAGGTAACTTGTCCTCTGGGGATTGTGATCTAGGAGGAATTCGTGAATCTCCCTCAAAGAGAGGGTTCTCTCCAAACAAGGAGTTATTTTCGAATGGGAATCCCTGGTTGTCTTCTTCGTGAAATTCTCTAAAATGACTTCTAGTTCGTATAAGCATAAGATAAGTTGATTCGCCTTACTGACACCGTGGTGATATCTAAAGTGTTGTCTAAGTCCAAGACCAAAGAGACCAAAAGATAGATTTCCAACTGAGTATGGAGATAGCAAAGACTCTGATCTTGAGTCAAGGTTAACGAACCTTCTCTCACAACCCAGAATAAGGATAGTGCAGAAAAAGATGATAATTTTGAACAAAGGACTCGGTCAATTGGACAAGCGTAATGACATCAGATTTCAAGACAGTGATAGGTTGGACTAACAACAGATTGTAGTTGTAATGTGAACTAATAGAAGTGTTATGACAACGCAAATTTCAGAATAGATTGAACGTAGTAGCATAGACTAATGGAAGACAAATTTTTGACAAGTTTTGAAACCAATTCGACAGAATTTTGACAGAGTTTCACTGAAGTTTCAGATGAGACAAGATAGACAATTATCCAAAGTGTATAGTTTTCCAGATTGTTTGATTGTTGTAGTAGTTGTTGTTGTTACAGTGAACACTCACGCAAGACACATCATGCAGATTGTTTGTTGTAAAAGAAAATAACATACACACCACAATCCTAGGATAGCCAGGGCAATATCTATTGAGTTCCTACTTGAACCGAAGTTCAACCACGTCTACTCATAGTGGACAACTTAGAAGCTTGGAGGCACGGGCTCCTCCTTACATGTGCACTCACTTCTCAGGCACACCAAGAATCAAATCCCAAGGGTAATCACTTCCCAAGAGATCGTTGTCTCTACTAAGAGTTGTGAAAGTGTGGGACGTCTTAGTCAGTCTCTGACCTTCCGCTAATTTTTCCTATATCTGCATTTGAGACATTATCCAATGGATAAGGAACTAATAAGGGATTAGTAGATTCTTTTGAGATACATATTGAATGGTTATTGGCTATATTTTGCAGTCTTACACATCAAAACCATTCCCAAAGTACTTTATGTCTTGTGGTTGTTGATTATGGTCCTACATGGTAATGGAGAGTCAATGAATGTCTGGTTAGCATTCATAACTTTCTTACCATCATCTGTTGTTATAATCCAGAGTGATAAAGAGTTTTAAAGAGTTGTATGTTATCTATATTAGGTGTACCCACCTTGGTTTAACAAAGCCAGAAGTGTAGAGGGCAGTCTTGTCCCTATAGTTGTTCCAGTTACCTTGCAGAGCTTTCATACTTGGAGCTAACCACTCCTAAAATCAGTCTCAGAGTATATTGTTGGCTTTCAAAACATAAATAATTTTAAACACAAACATGCACTAGAAGAAATTTATAGTAACAAAAGGAATAACTAAGCACCATTATTTATTAACCAGTTCTTCAAAAGATTGCAGAAAGATTTGCAATCAATGATAATATGTCAGGAAAAAGGTTTAATAAATGATGACAAGAGGTCTGCTTGATCACAACATTCATTGATGTGCTTCCTCACGAGTGATATGATGTTTAAATGTCACTTCTTATGATGATTATATCGACACCATGCACAGATTTCATATCCTCTTGCCAAATATCACTTCTATCACATCACTGTTTCCTTTTCCTCCTCTAGGCTTGAGAGCACCCATTGAACTTTGAACTTTGAACTAAGAAAGTTCAAAAATTTAAGTTCAAATAAAAACAAGACACGACTGCCCCTTAGCGTATTTATAAAAAGATAATGCGAGCGACAAAAGAAGTAAAGCTAATGATACCCCAAACATGGTGCAAGATGAGGACCACGGTTGAACCTTGAACTCTGAAATAAGAGAGTTTATGGTTCAAAGTTCAATGAAAAGACCAACTATGCAACACATGTTGCTTGTTTCACGTAAAATGAAAGAAAAAACACTCTACGAGGTGACAATGAAATTTGAACCTTGAACTAAGAAAGTTCAAGATTCAATTTCAACCAATAGGAAGGAAATGCAAAAGAAAAAAAAGATGATGGTAACAAAAGACCTTGATGCCGAAGAAGAAAAATATTAAGGGGGATTCTTGCAAATGAAAGGTTAGTGAATAATAAGTAAGAATTAGTGGTAACATAGACAAATGCAGCTTCATAACCATATAGCAATGATTCACCACTGAGGAATGCATCCAATCTACTAAGATGAATCACTGCACACATGTCTTCATTATAGTCGTGTTCATAAAAAAATAGAGTCCACGTGATATCATTAGATGAGAAGGGTCAGACTCTTTCGCTGTTGTATTGCACTTCCAAATCCATCAAGAGATCCCATTTCCTTTTTTTCCCCATCCTAAAAAAAGATCAACACACATCTGGGATATGCGCAAGAAACCCCTGCAACCAAGGAAGTATAAAAATATTCAATAAAGGACAATAATTTCTCCATTGTAGTAAGTGTAAGACCATAAAAAGGTAGAAAATGCATATCTCGGTAACCACAAAACCCTAAACGATATGTAAACCCATCTAAACTAACATTAGAGCTATTGAAATGGGAATTCAAAAAAATTGCAAACAAAACATAAAACCCCCTTCAAATGATGCTCAGATGCTCTCCTTTCTTCTCCATAGAGTTGATTGTTGTTGCTCTTTGCCAATGACAAAATTGCACAAAGATTCAAAACCAAAGTTGATAGCAAGAATACTAGGAGATAGTGGTTCCAACTACAATGATAGAATTGAATATCAATTTATAGGATTAGAGGCCAAATTTCATAATTAGAAATTGAAGGCACAAATTAGTATGCACAAATCAATGCATAATGGAGAGAAAAGGAAGAAGCAAATTAATAGGAAAATGGAAGCATAATTAGGGTAAAATGGATAGGGAAAGGTGGAAGAAATCATGAAGAAAATTAATAGGGAGATGAAGCATAATTAGAGGAGATGACAAATTAGGTGGATTTATGAGAGACATGTTCAATTAAGAATTAAATATTCCTCATAAAAGAATAATTAGAATTTATGAAATCCTAAAATTCCATAAAATATAAATTAGCCAATTAATTAATTAGAAATTAATTAATCATGGAGACTTAGGATAAAGAATGAATAAATATAATTTATTCACAAAGGCTAGGAACAAATCTTAGGTTATTCATCCCAAGAGGATAAATTAGTGGATTACTAGACAAATTGAAGGCATTAATGCACAATTGAATTGATTTTGATGATATTGGTAAGGATTATGATAGCTCTGAGGCATTGATGAACTTTGACAATGTGCTCAAATAGTGTTGTTTGAAAATGAGTAAATAACATCAATGAACTTTGATGCTGCCATAGGATTGATAATGAATAAGGAGACATAGATGAACTTGGACAATGCTCCTAAAATAATGATGATCCAAAATAACATCAATGATCTTAGACAATGCTATTGAATTGATGGTGACAAGGTGACAACAATAACATCGATGAACTTGGACAATGTTATCAAAAGGATGATGAAAAGACAAGAAGCATTGATGAATTTGGACAATGATCCTAGGGAGACATTGACGAACTTGAAAATGCTCCTGGATTGATGATGATAAGGAATCAATAAACTTTGACAATGCCTTGGACAAGATTGACGATGATAGCATCGATGAAATTTTACAACACTATCGAAGGAGGCTTGAAAAGAGATGAGGCCTTGATGAACTTTGACAATGCCCTAGAATAATATAAATGAGTTTGGAATGATCTTGGATTGATTTAGGAAGATTAGGAAGGATTATGACTCATTAGGGTTGGTTTAGGAACATTAGCAATTCTCCCAAAATGAGAGAAATGTTAGTAATTGATGTCATGGAAGAATGACACAATATTAGTGAATAAAAGACATGTTAAAAAGGGGACACATAGGTGTGAACCATTTTTGGGTGTCTACATTTTGCCCCTCTTTGATACAATGTGATTATGAGCATTGTGTCAAAGAAAAATTAAAAATCATGCCCCAATGGATTGACAGAATGGAGGTAGGATGCCCCCTCAAAAAATTGGGCAGAAATTGACACGAGGAGAAATTTTTCAAAAAGAAAGATGATTGCATGGATTGATTGAAGAAATGTTAGCAGAAAGTGGAAATTAGATGAAGAAATGTTAGTAAGAAGGAAAGAGTTTTGGCTTTCATAAGTGCAATTATGTCATAAGATCTTATTTTGATATTGCAAAATCGGATGCAGAGCATCGTGGCATAAAGAGCCAGAGTGAGAAAGCCATAGTTTTGCGTAAAAAAACATGATGTAGAAAAAGGATGATCTTCTCCAACATAAAGCATATAACAAGCATGCCCCAGAATTTCATGAGATCATCAAACAGGTAGAAGACAAAGCAAAACCGATCATGAACCATCCCAGGTACTCTCATAAGTTCAAATAATATCATTGAGTAGCATAGGAACATGAACAAAAAAGAAAAATCAGTGAAAGATAAAACACTCACTGAAACAATGTGAGCCAACAACCATTCTAATCTTTTTGTTACTTGCATTAAGTGTTCTTTGTTTGATAGCTTAGTTTTAATTGACTGATTGGATGATTGATTGATAGGTTGGATAGGTTGATTGGTCGATAGTAAAAATTGAAAGATCGAATAAGTCCAAACAGATTGAGTGTTGAATCAAAATATTTCAGCTCGCGTTTGTGAGAACATGATTTCATTAAGCACAAAATGATGAATCTTCCACGGATGTCTACAAACATGATGATCGTTACGCAAAAGAAAGACATGTACAAATTTATTGCCGATTTTGAAGAAGCTTTTTAAAATTTTTAGGTTTTTTGAGATATTTGAATTTTTTTGTGATGATCTTTTTCAGGACTTTTTACGATTTTTAGGGATTTTTTCATGACTTTTTACAATTTTTTGAGACTTTTTTCAGCATCATATGTGATTTTTAAGGTCTTTTTTTTCAGGATCATATTTTGATTTTTTAGATTTTTTTTTAAATTGCCCCCAGTGTCTAGCAAGGGAAGAAAATTTTGGAAGGACAAGTGGATCGATAGATGGATGAAGGATAAGGGTTGTGTCCTTTGGATCTGTTTAAGTTTCCAAGGACTATCCAAGAAAGAGGATAACATTTATTTTTTTTTCACCAATACGGGGGACTGTAATGACAATGATAAGGTAATGAGATAGTGTAGTGGATGGAATGCGAGAAATGGTCATGTCCAGAGGTTTTTCTTTGAAAACATGTTTTGGATTTAACATCCTTATTTTCATCAAGAACAAGAAAGGGATTTGACTAGGAAAAATAATAGGACCTGGATAGGATAATGACAAGATATGAATAGGAAAATAATAGGATATGGGTAGGATATGATAGATCAATAAGGGATGATGGGAAGGGATATGGAATATGGATGAAAGGTTGTGATATGATAGGAGATATAGACCAAAGAGATCAAGACAATGTAAAGCAGATAAAACATGTGATGCTTCAAGGGAGATTTGTAATCGTGTCAAGATCAAAGTTGGGGAAAAGGGGATAGGATAATGGATACGATAGGCATAGGATAATGGAGGACATGATGGGGATAGTGGAGGATAATGACATGAGTAATGGAGGATAACACAAATGAAATCTGACCCCAAGTGATTGCAAGAAGTTCATAGAATTACACATGACACATTTTTGCTAGGTTTTCATCATGGTACTTGCATTTTTTTTCCAGGTTTTCACTATTGGACGAAATTATTTTTCTTTATTATTATTTTTTTTTTGTGTTTCCAAGACACCTGTTTTCCAGGTTTTCATCAAGGCAACTTTTTCCTTTTTCAAAATTTTTTTTTGACTTTTTTTTTGACTTTTTGACATGTTAGGAAGAAACTAGATGCATGACATGACATGGATGAAAGCAATCAAGCGTCTTTATTCTCTGAAAGGTTGTTTTGAAAGATATACAATAATGGACCATGATACTATGAACAAAGACATTAGTAGGGTAAAGACAAAGGGATATAAAGTGGATGATTGGATAAGGATGGATAAGGATTATGAAAAGGATTGGATAGGATGAAGGAAAGGTTGGAAAATAGGTGTTGGATGATGGAGGGAGTGAAAGAAGGATGGATTTTAAATGCATGAAGATGGATGAAAGAACAACATTGGCACACACTTTGAGGGGTGATAGAGTAATGTAGGAAAATGATATTTAAGATTTGGAAGGATTAATGGAGTAATGAATATAGATTTTTGGGACACAAGGACTAAAATAGATTTGGAAAGTGGGATAAATTCAGGAGGGATAGCAACTTTGGATGCCAATTTGGATTTTTCTTTAGGCCTTTGTGCTTTAAGAATCTTCTTGGGAATCCACATGCATTTTGATTTTTCATTTTTTATTGGGTCCTTAGAATCCATTGATTGCATAAGAGATTTAGGAACCCATATTGCTTTTGTCTTTATTTTTTCTCAATGGGCCTTTGTGGTCTTTTAGACATTTCTTTTCTTTTTGGATCAAATTTTTGTTTGTTTTTACATGTCAATTAGACTGGACATGTTGATCCTTGACTACACGTGGATTGCTTGATTTGTGGATTTTATGCTTGGATGGATAGGAATTGTACAGAGGATTTTTGGATGGATGGAAGGCTCTCCAAGATGTGTACCTTTAACAAATTACATTTTGGAAAGGGTATGTAGATTGTGAGCAAGTGGAGGGAGGAATATATGGACCTAAGATGGATAGAAGGGTTGAAGGGGAGGTATACATTTGGATTTTGATTTTGAAGGGATACCAACACCTTGAGATTGAGATTTTTTATTAAGACCATGGTCATCAAAATTTTCTTTGACATGAAAGGTTTCTAATGTACTTTTTGCATGGAGGTCTAACCCTTTGACTTGATAATGCTTTCTTTGACCGATGGGATACTTTGTACAAGATGCAAGTCCATTATTTTGAAGTGCGTATGAAATGGAAGGGCTTATAGGACCATGAGGTGGACTAGACTTGATAGAACTAGGGGAAACTATTTGAAGTGTAAGGGGTTCATGAACAAATTGCATAGAGGTACTTGAATCACAAGGGGGATCATGAGGAACAAGGGGATCTTGCGATGGAATAGGAGAAGTGACATGATCATCTAGTAGGACAGGATCTTGTGGGAGATTTGGAGGGTTAGGAAAATGAGATGAAGATATGGAAGGGTATTTACGAGGATCTGGAGGGATGATGGGATCTGGTGGTAGACATGAAGGTGAAGGGACACCTTGATCTTGACATGGCATGGGATCATGGGAAGAAATGGAAGGGAGGTCATGATCTTGCTTAGGAAGTCAAAGGTCAATGGGACTTGGGAGGACATTTTGGTTTTGAAATGGAAGGGGATCTTCTTGAATAAGAGAGTTAGAGATAATGGGATCATCTAGGATAGCGGGAATATGGATAATGGGATCATTATGAGGTTAAAGGGAAATGAGATCTTGGTCAACAATTGGGGGGTATTGATCATCATTGGGATCTTGATCTTGATATATTTTTAGACATGTTTCTTCACGCTTTTTATCATCCTCTTGACATGGGATATGAATTTGGACATGTATGGGGGATTCTTGAAAGAGGTCAACATTTTGACATGGAGAAGATGGACTTTAGAGAGGAATCTCATGGATGTGATTGCTTGAAGATGAAGAACATGGTGGAATTGGCTCAAAGGTTTCTTCAACATGAAAGGTACCTAGGTTATGAAGAGAACTCGCTTGGATTTCTTTTGTGAATAGCCCTTGGAAGGTTGAATTATTGGAAGAGTCACTTGATGGAGATGGAGGAAATTGCTCTTGGGAGGAATGTGAGGATGAAGGAGTGGAGAGAAACATGCATGTTTCTTGAAGGTTAATTTCTTGAGGGCAATTAAGGAGGTCATCCATGTGATTGTTTTGGAATGAGTCGTTGCTAGAAACATGTGCATTATTTTTATTTTCTTTCTCTAGGATCATTTCACCAATGCGAACTACTATCTCAAGTGAATCCTTTATATTATGTTTTCTTTTTGGAAAGAATTTGGTGATTGAAGTTGTGCTACAATAGGTTGTTCATTTCTTATGCTTGATCAATGTTCAAAAGGTGGCACATTTGAACTTCTATTTGTTTGATAAAAATTTGGTGGTGAATTGGGGGACACAAAAGGTTCCTCATGCAATGTTATTGTTTGTATCTTGACATTGATTATTGTGTTTGCATGATGGGCACAAGAGGTTGTGAAATTGTTTGAAGATCACTTGGTTGCATTGGAATGAAGATTGGTTCGTAGTTTGGTGGTGGCCCTAGCTGAATTATGCCATGCTCCGGTTGAAGGATTTGTTTCAGAATTTGGTTGAATGATTGTTTTGAAATTTGAGCACATGGAAACTAATTTGAAACTTGATTGAATTAAGCATGATCTGGGAATTGGTTAAAAAATGTTGGCTCTTGTACGTGATTGAATTGAGATTTGTTAAATTTTAATTTGCCTCATTTATATCATGTTTGGTGGTGGCCCTAGTTGAATTATGCCATGCTCTAGTTGAAGGATTTGTTTCAGAATTCAGTTGAATGATTATTTTGAAATTTGAGCACATGGAGACTGATTTAAAACTTGATTGAATTGAGCATGATCTGGGACTTGGTTAAAAAATGTTGGCTCTTGCACATGATTGAATTGAGCTTTGTTAAATTTTCATTTTTTAAATCATTTATATCATGTTTTCTTTTTGGAAAGAATTTGGTGATTGAAGTTGTGCCACAATAGGTTGTTCATTTCTTATGCTTGATCGATGTTCAAAAGGTGGCACATTTGAACTTTTCTTTGTTTGATAAAACTTTTGTGGTGAATTGGGGGACACAAAAGGTTCCTCATGCAATGTTATTGTTTGTGATCTTGGCATTGATTATCATGTTTGCATGATGGGCACAAGAGGTTGTGAAATTGTTTGAAGATCACTTGGTTGCATTGGAATGAAGATTGGTTCATATTTTGGTGGTGTCCCTAGTTGAATTATGACATGCTCCAGTTGAAGGATTTGTTTTAGAATTCGGTTGAATGATTCCACATGTTCCATTGCCAGGTTTTCACTATTGGACGAAATTATTTTTCTTTATTATAATTTTTTTGTGTTACCAAGACACCTATTTTTCAGGTTTTCATCAAGGCAACTTTTGCCTTTTTTAATTTTTTTTTGACATTTTGACATGTTAGGAAGAAATTGGACGCATGACATGACATGGATGAAAGGACTCAAGTGTCTTTATTCTCTAAAAGGTTCTTTTGAAAGATATATAATAATGGACCATGATACTCTACACAAAGACGTTGGGAGGGTAAAGACAAAGGGATATGAAGTGGATGATTAGATAAGGATGGATAAGGATTATGAAAAGGATTGGATAGGATGAAGGAAATGTTGGAAAATATGTGTTGGATGATGGAGGGAGTGAAAGAAGGATGGATTTTAAATGGATGAAGATGGACACAAGAACAACATTGACACACCTTGAGGGGTGATGGAGTGATGGAGGAAAATGATTTTTAGGACTTGGAAGGATTAATGGAGTAATGAATATAGATTTTTGGGACACAAGGACCCAAAATATATTTGGAAAGTGGGATAAATTTAGGAGGGATAGAAACTTTGGATTCCAATTTGGATTTTTCTTTAGGAATTTGTGCTTTAAGAAGCTTGTTGGGAATCTACATGCATTTTGATTTTTCATTTTTTATTGGGTCCTTAGAATGCATTGATTGCATAAGAGATTTAGGAACCCATATTGCTTTTGTCTTTATTTTTTTCTCAATGGGCCTTTGTGGTCTTTTAGACATTTCTTTTTCTTTTTGGATCAAATTTTTCTTTGTTTTTACATGTCAATTAGATTGGAAATGTTGATCCTTGACTGCATGTGGATTGCTTGATTTGTGGATTTTATACTTGGTATCCAAATTGCTTGGATGCAAAGGAATTGTACAGAGGATTTTTTGATGGATGGAAGGTTCTCCAAGATGTGTTCCTTTAATGAATTACATTTTGGAAAGGGTATGTGGATTGTGAGCAAGTGGAGGGAGGAATATATGGACCTAAGATGGATGGAAGGGTTGAAGGGGGAGGTATACATTTGGATTTTGATTTTGAAGGGATACCAACACCTTGAGATTGAGATTTTTTATTAAGACCATGGTCATCAAAATTTTCTATGAGATGAAAGGGTTCTAATGTAGTTTTTGCATGGAGGTCTAACCCTTTGACTTGATAATGCTTTCTTTGACCGATGGGATACTTTCTACACGATGAGATTCCATTATTTTCAAGTGCGTATGATATGGAAGGAATTATAGGACCATGAGGTGGAGTAGACTCAATAGAACTAGGGGAACCTATTTTAAGTGTAAGGGCTTCATGAACAAATTGCATAGAGGTACTTGAATCACAAGGGGGATCATGAGGAACAATGGGATCCTGTGATGGAATAGGAGAGGTGACATGATAATCTAGTAGGATAGGATCTTGTGGGAGATTTGGAGGGTTAGGACAAGGAGATGAAGATATGGAAGGGTCTTTAGGAGGATCTGGAGGGATAATGGGATCTGGTGGTAGATATGAAGGTGAAGGGACACCTTGATCTTGACTTGGCATGGGATCATGGATAAAAAATGGAAGGGAGGTCATGATATTTCTTAGGAAGTAAAAGGTCAATGGGACTTGGGAGGACATTTTGGTTTTGAAATGGAAGGGGGTCTTCTTGAAAAAGAGAGTTAGGGATAATGGGATCATCTTGGATAGCGAGAATAGGGATAATTGGATCATTATGAGGTTTGAGGGAAATGATATCTTGGTCAACAATTGGGGGGGGGGGGGGTTGATCATCATTGGGATCTTGATCTTGATATGTTTTTAGACATGTTTCTTCGTGCTTTTTATCATCCTCTTGACATGGGATATGAATTTGGACATGTAAGGGGGATTCTTGAAAGAGGTCAAAATTTTGACATGGAGGAGATGGACTTTGGAGAGGACTCTCATGGATGAGATTGCTTGAAGATGAAGATCATGGTGGAATTGGCTCAAAGGTTTCTTCAACATGAAAGGTACCTAGGTTATGAAGAGAACTAGCTTGGATATCTTCTGTGAATAGCCCTTGGAAGGTTGAATTATTGGAAGAGTCACTTGATGGAGATGGAGGAAACTGCTCTTGGGAGGAATGTGGGGATGAAGGAGTGGAGGGAAACATGCATGTTTCTTGAAGGTTAATTTCTTGAGGGGAAGTAAGGAGGTTATCCATGTGATTTCTTTGGAATGAGTCGTTGCTAGAAACATGTGCATTATTTTTGTTTTCTTGCTCTGGGATCATTTCACCAATGCGAGCTATTATCTCAAGTGAATCATTTATATCATGTTTTCTTTTTGGAAAGAATTTGGTGATTGAAGTTGTGCCACAATAGGTTGTTCATTTCTTATGCTTGATCGATGTTCAAAAGGTGGCACATGTGAACTTGTCTTTGTTTGATAAAACTTTGGTGGTGAATTGGGGGACACAAAAGGTTCCTCATGCAATGTTATTGTTTGTGATCTTGGCATTGATTATCGTGTCTGCATGATGGGCACAAGAGGTTGTGAAATTGTTTGAAGATCACTTGGTTGCATTGGAATGAAGATTGGTTCGTATTTTTGTGGTGGCCCTAGTTGAATCATGCCATTCTCCAGTTGAAGGATTTGTTTAGGAATTTGGTTGAATGATTATTTTGAAATTTGAGCACATGGAGACTAATTTGAAACTTGATTAAATTGAGCATGATCTGGGACTTGGTTGAAAAATGTTGGCTCTTGCACATGATTGAATTGGGCTTTGTTTAATTTTTCATTTGCCTCATTTAGTTGTGAAATAGGTTTTGGTATCTTTTATTTTTCAATGAGATATTGTATGTCAATTTTACCAAAATATTCACTTGGACATCGAAGGAGTTTGACCATCTCCTTTCTACTCTTTATCACCTTTTCTACCATCTCTTCCAAGATCTTCTTTTCTTTATCTAATTTTGCTTGTAAATTTTGAATCAAGTGTTTATGGATTTGATGCAATTGATTGTTTTGTTGTATTGATATCATCTGTCTTGGCTCAAAATATTGTTGTTGCAAAGTTATATCTTGTCTAGGATCAAAGGGTAATTGTGATTTCCCTTGTGATGGAAACATGGGTTGATAAGTGTCTTGTTTCCTTTTGGATGCTTGGAACCTAGTGAAGATCGACATGATGACTATATGCAAGTGCAATATTTTTGACTTTTTTGAGAGACTTTTAGGATGAAAAATGCAACCTAAGATATGCCAAGACTTTATAGAAATGCATATTTGGACTTTGGATGATATGCAAAGCAACTAGGCTTATTCCACTGGATTTTTGATTGTGGGAAAATCTTTGGAAAGAAGACAAACCTAAGAGTATAGCGTTAGGAAATTGTACAGGGATTTGACTTGAAAGGAGATAAAAAAGGGACAAGGGATAATTGGACTAGGTCAAATCCACCATGACAAAGATGAAGATTGACCAAATTGATAAAGGGATAATTGGGACAAAGGGACCAAGTCAATATCTTGTTTTCAATAGCATAAAGAAAGACTCTAGGGTTTGGATTCTTTATAGTATTTTGTAAAGTTTCTAAAGGATCTAAGGATGAGCTTCTTATGCAAAAGGAACTATAATGAGGACTTGTGCAAGAGGGGCTAAATGAAAGAGGCTTTAAAATGAAAATACAAAGGGACTAATGCAAATGTATGCAAGAGGACTATGATATGACCATGGAAGAATGAATCAATTTACAAGGCTCCAAAATAAATGTTTTTGGTTTCCATATGTTCACAAGGTTTTGAAACAAGGTGTTTTAGGGAAAATCAAAGTTTTCAAGCATGTTTGGGAATGTTTGGCATGAGATTTTGAATGTTTAGGAGTGTTTTTCAATTCTTGTTTAAAATTTTTGAAACACCCACACAAGACAGGTTATGAAGAGTGGTTGTTGTAAAACTAAAATATGCACATCACAACCTAAGGATGGAAAGTACAATGTCTATTGAATCTCCACTTGAGCAAAGTTCACCCATGCTTACTAATAGTGGACAAATTAGGATCTTGGAGGCACAGGCTCTTCCTTACAGTGCACTCACTTCTCAGGCACACCAAGCTTTGAATCCTATGGGTCATCACTTCCTAAGGGAATTTTGTCTCTACTAATATCCACGAAAATGTGGGGTGTCATAGTTGGTCTTCGACCTTTTGTGCCTGTAGATAGGGTTTTTTGGGCACTAAAACAAGGTTTTTAGTTAAGGCATCCGTTCAGGTGGTTATACATGTGACAGATTAGCCCCATTATGGAGGCCTCCTAGCCTACAAAAGTTATGTTCTATAGGTTTTTACGTGCCACAAGGGTACTGAGGGAGATCTTCTTCCTGATATAACATTATCAACACCTGTTCACCATGACACTAGTCATAATGACATTTTTTATATACCGGTTTGGAAGGGCTTGGCTTTAGCCTATTATCGATTGGGTTGTTCCTTGGGGTGAGTACCTATTTTGCCACCAAAGACCACCCTCTAAAAGATATAACAATTTATCTTCACCCAAGTTCCATGAAGGTGAGGGGAGAGGATACATTTTTATATCTTTGGGATTACAAAAAGTGCCTAATGCACCAAACACATCAAGAAAAGATTGTTCATTTACCAATTAGAAAGGAAATGTGATCAAAATAGCACAAGTTGTTGTTCTTTCCCTTCCTAATTAAAACTAGGTGAAAATTGTAGGGTTCTTCGATCCACCTAATTAGACTATGTGAAAATTTTTGTTCATTTATCCCACTAATTAGGGTATGTGAAATTTTTTGTTCATTTTAAAGACCAATTTAAAAATCTAATTTTTTGCATGTTTAAAACAATAATTCCTTCATGTATCACAAGTTATACTCCCAAGTGCATAGATCTTGTTTCTCTACATGCAAAACACATTAAAAAATAGAAAAGAAAAATCAGATTTTCATGTTCACATTGGGTTCACCAAATGTAAGACCAGGAAAAGGAAAAAAATGCATATCTAGGTAACCACAAAACCCTAAACAATATGCAAACCCATCTAATCTAACATTAGAGCCATTGAAACGAGAATTCAAAACATATGTAAACAAAACATAAAACCCCCTTCAAATGATGCTCAAATGCTCTCCTTTCTTCTCCATAGAGTTGATTATTGTTGCTATTTGCCAATGAAAAAATTGCACACAGATTCAAAAGCCAAGTTGATAGCAAGAATACTAAGAGATAGTGGTTCCAACTTGAATGAGAGAATTGAATCACAATTTATAGGATGAGAGGCCAAATTGTATGATTAGAAATTGAAGGCACAAATCAATGCATAATGGAGGGAAAAGGATGAAGCAAATTAATAGGAAAATGGAAGCATAAGTAGGGGGAAATGGATAGGGAAAGGTGGAAGAAATCATGAAGCAAATTAATAGGGAGATGAAGCATAATTAGAGGAGATGATAAATTAGGTGGATTTATGAGGGACATATTCAATTAAGAATTCAATAATCCTCATAAAAGAATAATTAGCATTTATGAAATCCTAAAATTCTATAAACTAGAAATTAGCCAATTAATTAATTGTGGAGACTTAAGATAAAGAATGAATAAATATAATTTATTCATAAAGTCTAGGAAAAAATATTAGGTCATTCATCCCAAGAGGATAAATTAGTGGATTACTAGACAAATTGATGACATTAATGCACAATTGAATTGATTTTGATGATATTGGTAAGGATTATGATAGCTCTTAGGCATTGATGAGCTTTGACAATGCGCTCAAATAATGATGTTTGAAAATGATTAAATAGCATCAATGAACTTTGATGATTCCATAGGATTGATAATGAATAAGGAGACATAGATGAACTTGGACAATGCTCTTGAAATAATGATGATTTGAAATAGCATCAATCATCTTGGACAATGCTATTGAATTGATGGTGACAAGATGACAACAATAACATCAATGAACTTGGAAAATGTTATCAAATGGATGATGAAAAGACATGAAGCATTGATGAACTTGGATAATGCTCCTAGGGAGACATAAAAGAAACTTACAATTCTCCTGGATTGATGATGATAAGGCATCAATGAACTTTGAAAATGCCTTGGACAAGATTGACGACGAGAGCATCGAGGAACTTTGACAACACTATCAAAGGAGGATTGAAAAGGGATGAGGCCTTGCTAAACTTTGACAATGCCCTAGAATGATTTAAATGAGTTTGGAATGATCTTGGATTGATTTAGGAAGAATAGGAATGATTAGGATTGTTTTAGGAAGATGATCAGTTTGACCAAAATGAGAGAAATGTTAAAATTTATGACATGGAAGAATGACACAATATTAGTGAATAAAAGATATGTTAAAAAGGGGACACATAGGGGTCAACCATTTGGGTGTCTACAGTAAGATGATGTTGTCAAACTAATTAGGTTTAATAGAGATTCGAGTCTTATTCAATTTTCAACAACTTTGAGCAAATTCCATCAATTTTAGGTAGAGTTGTAGTTGTTTTTCTGCCAACATCCCCATGAGGAATGGTTTTTCAGGGTTCTAATGCAAAATTGTGAATTCATGGCAATTTCCACCATTATAATTTATTGTACAATGCTTCATTAAAGGTTTACCGAGCATAGTTTCATATCCTATAGTTTTCAAGAGTGCAACTTGTTGTTTGCAATCAAAATTATGACTTTGTACTCTGTTGACTTTGCATTTCTGACCTATTTAACTGAACCGTGATGAGGGGTTTGAAATATAGATAGAGAATGACCTTGTAAAGTTGTGCAAATGGGTGATTAAGTATGTATAGGGCCTAACTCAATCTTTGCAGGCCAATTTCAAGATTACTTCTTAAGAATTCTACTAAATGCTTTATAAGAGTGGGTTAATTAGCCCTCATAAACATATTACCAGTCATTATTTGGTAGGTATGTTCCTAAACAACTATGCCTTTATTTTAGTTGCACTTTAGAACCCCCCAAAAGGGCACTTTAATGTATCTTTAGTTTGTGATTATCTACCTTGCCTTAGAAGTTGTGCCCTATTTTCTCATCTACAAGGGCTAGTAGGAGAGAATCCAGGTTCAACGTGTATAGAGGAGTTTGATGAAATCAAAGTTCTTGAGAGTCTTAAATATGCTTAAACATGGTGTTTCTATTTGGCCTAAGTTGTCTCAGAGGTTGGATGGGGTGTTTGGAACCTCAATGTACTTTTGGATATTTTGTGGCTTTGTACAAGCATCAACATGTTATGAAGAAACCTTAAACTTGTAAGGCTCACATTGGAATATTGGTTGGTGATTGAGCTATGGGAAGAACATGTTTTGAAGCTTATCATGGAGAGATGAATGATTGCCTAATATGGTTTCTTGATTGAGTTAAGGGAAAGTTATGAGCCCTTTGTTGTGAAATATCCCTAATGGTATTGACTTGAACTCTACCCGTGCAATGTCAGTGGTGTATGTTGGATCTATGTCAATAGTGTCTCTTGTATTTATTCTTTTAAAACTTCTACTCAAATAAATTTACCAGTGTTCTTTGGACACAATCCTTTGATTGTGATCGGTGTTGATGTCTCTCAATCATTTATTGTCAACAAGTATTATGTAGAGAAAGGATTACATCAACACATTCATGTTACAATTTAATCAAATAGAACATTAAGACTGATTTGTAAAGGGATATCTTTCCCCAACTCACCAATCCAATAGGTGGAAAATCTCCATGACAACAAGTGTACAACCTTTGAGGAGATTCAAGGCTTCAAAAATACTTGGTTTCACCCTATATGGTGGTTCCCAAAGAATACCCCTTATCACCCTTCACTTCTCTTCATAATGACCCTTAGGATTCATAGGTTACAAGCACCAAATTTATGGCTTCAAGGCTTACCAAACTCAAATGTATTTAGGAACACTTTAGACCCACTACACACAACATGTAGACACCCTTAACAACCTAAAAAAACTCTGATCTTTAACTTTCATACTCCTAACATTGACTTCCCTAATGGTTACTGACCCATCATTTCAATATAATGAGACATAACTCTTGCTATAGGGTAGAACTCTGATACCAAACCACATTTTAGGATACCCCTTTTGACAACTCAAAGCATATGCAGAACGATCAACAAACTCCTTGGTAACATTTGACTAAAAACATGGCTGCATCTGTTGTACCTATGCCTAATTGGCATCCTTTGCAAGGCAACCAAATAATTTATAACTCCCAAACACCAATTTGCATTCCAACATAATAATATTGATCATTACAACAAGTCAACCTCTACTTCTTTCAAAGAGATTTTATGATTATAGGACATAATAACCCGACCAAAATAACCCTAGACATAATAACCCGGCCACAATAACCTGAGGACAAAATAACCCAGGGTCATAATAACCCAATCCAAAATAACCCCATAAGGTTATAGAGAAAGGAAAACAAAATTTATAAATTACAAGTATATTTCTAAAAAAAAATTATTCAATTATTCAATTAAAGTGTCAAATTATGAGCAATGCCTCTTATATAATCTAAAATATTATTATTGTCATAACCATCAACTAGTCTTTTTAGTCTTTCTTTGAGTTTACAGTATTTTTTCCTGCTTGGTTGTGTAGTGTGTCCAACCATATATTTTTCTATTTTATTCTCTATTTTAGTCTCCTCATGTTCTATATAATAAGGATATTGTAGAAGTGTTTTGAATGCATTGATTACATATATCTGAGGCACAAAAGCTAATGCAACAAGTTTTTTGATCTCAAATTAAAATACTTCATCGACACTATAACGTGTTTGTATACCTTCTTCTTGAACTTTCCTCCACAAGCATTGAGAGAAATGGAAAAAGCATCCCTGAATAGTGACATTTGGAAAAATTTAAGAAATAGCTCCCTTGAAACCTAATTCAAAATGGGTTATTTTGTCCATGGGTTATTGTGACCTTGGGTTATTGTGTCCTTGGGTTATTATGGCGGGGTTATTGTGTCCAGGGTTATTTTGGCTGGGTTATTATGTCCGGTTACCAGATCGTATTGCTGAACTGTCATATATGGACACAACTTACACAACCAAACTACCTAGGGCATCAAAATTTTATCAAGTAACCTCCACATTGGTGCAGAAGCACGTAGCCATGGAGATGTATTATGAGGTCAAACCACATTTTTCCTTGTTGTAATGTTCCATTAATGCTTTGTAGGGTTGTAAGGACCATTTGTATCAAAACAACTCAAGTTGTAAGGTCGGACGAGCCATTTTGTTCAAAATCACCTATAAGGTCCACGTAAAGTCTAATTTGGTCAAAGGGTCAAAATGTCAAAAAGGGTTAAAAAGTTATAATTGGTCACATTAAGTCCATTTTGTCATGTTCGAAATGTTTTGTCACAAATGTAAAATTTGCAAAGTTGCAACATTGCAAAAAAAGTGCAAGAAAAGTTGCAAGAATGCATTTCGTCGGTCGTAGAGTTGTTTGGGCGGTTAGAGGGATTGGAAAAGATTTATGATACAATGTTTGGTCGAGATCAAAGATAGAGAGAAATTTTGAGGGGATTGGGTAAGGCAAAATCATGAAACCATCAAACTGTCATGCCTTTTTGGAGGTCTGCAGTTGTTGCAGAGCCACATAGGCTCATTCAGTGTTGTAAATTCAATCTTATTTTGTTTATGGATGATAGATTAATGAATTTTCTTCCATTTTCATCCATCCTCATGCATTTTCATGAAGTATTTTATGAGTTATGATTATTTTTCTAAAAACCATCTAAACCCTCCGTGAGGGTAAACAACCAACTTAGAAATTCTATATCTCCTAACTCAACCATTCAAAAAATATTATTTTTGGTGAAATGAAGGGTATATGGGTGCACTTTATTATTGCAAAGTGACAGGTGTACTTTATAGATTTTTTTAATAATAAAACTGAATGTGATCAATATCTCATCTTTGTCAGAAAAATGATTCCTATAAATTAGCTTCTACATTCTTATTCATGATATCAATTGTACTTTAAGAACTCGTTATTAAACTTATTAATACATCTACCATAGTGTACTCAAGTAAGATAAAAAATACTAAGCTATGAATAATTTTCATTGTTAAGGTCGACAAAGAACTAGATCACAAAACCTGATTTTAGTAGTCCACCTTCCTTCCACTCTTTGTTGCCACTATTGCGATTTCCGTCACAACGTGTTGTCCCAACGTTTCACCCTGACTTTTAGTTTGGTTTGTCCATTGTTTCGCTTTCACCTTGTCGTGTTTTCCTCCACCACTGCTAATCCACTCTGCACAAAATTCCCCCCACTAATTAGAACTTACTTTTGTAAATAAAACAAATGGTTGTAATTTCTCACTACCATTGTGAAATCCAATAGAAAACCAAATAAATAATAAGGTACATACCAACAAAACCCGTTAAAGTTGACGAAGAATTGGATCATAAAACTTGATGTTAGAAGTTCGCCTTCCTTCCACTCTCTCTTTCCACTCTTACAATAGTAGTGCAATGATATTTTCCCACCGTTTCAATCTGAATTTTCTTTTGCTTTGCCCACTGTTTCACTTCCACCTCATTATGTTTTCCTTCGTCGCTGCTAATCCACTCTGCACAAAATTCCCTCCACTACTTACAACTTAGATTTGTAAACAAAAAAATGGTTCTAATCTTTTAATACAAATGTGAAATACAATAAAAAGATAAATAAAAGAAGATACATACCAACAAAAGAAAAAGAATCTCCTTGATAGGGTTAATGCGACGGATTTCTTCTCACACACTTTCTTCACCAGGTCTAATTTTCTTGCCTCTTGTTCTATGTAGACGTTTTATCTTAGACAACAACAATAAATGCCACACTTTTATTGCCTTGATATCTTCTTCTACCTCTCCTATTTCTCCTCCAACAAATGTCTCTAAATCAAACACAAATAGTTCATAACCAGACAACTATATTAGAGTTTTTTTCGTATTATAACGTCCATAATGCGTGATTAGGGATTTTAATATGAATAACACAACATGCCCTTTCTTTCTTCTAAAACCATTCCCAAGATTTCTTGGTGACTGCACGGTTAACTCAAACTTAGCTGGTGCAGTTAACTTTACTGCTATGTCTTGACTGTGACATTTTCTTTTCTCGCTGTCCGCACGATTGCAATTGACTATGCCCCTCTCTCCTGGTAGTCACATTTTCTTTTTCGACAGTTAACTATTACTATTTTATGCTTTCACTTCTGTAAAAGTTAACGCCACTTTTATAAGAGTTAACAATGTTATCTTCTGTTTCCCTCCCATTTGTTCCACACGCTAGCTGGTATCCATCGCAGACTCCGTACTAGGCATCCATGCGATGTGTTTGGTATGCCGTGCCATGTCACTTTTTGCATCTACCATGTCACGTCACTTTTTGAGTCAGATAGGCAACTCATAAACACAACGCATGTACAATACATGCATTTTTATCATATTGAGAAGTTTTTTCAAAACCCATGTTGGTAGGCATTGGCTATGGGGCAGGAAATATGCACCGGGCCCCATAGGTACATTTGCATGCCTGTCATTGTACTATATATAGTTATGTACAATTATTGAAGGTGATATCAAACACAAAATGCATATAAGTATAAATATTATTATTTTTTATTATATAAAAAACTTATATAGTTATAAATTAGATATAAAATTATTTTTATAAATATAAATTTTTACATTATATTAAATTGAACATTATCCAAATATATGTAAAAATACAATAAAAAATATTTATATAAAAAACTAATCTGAATTTTAATTAAATATATTATTTTATAATCTTAATAAAAAATATTTGAAAAGAACTAATTAAAATATATAAATAAGATCATTATTCTTTAGCCTTATCTAAATAATAATTTTAAAAGAACTAATTTAAATATATAAATAATATTATTATTCTTTATCCTTATCTAAATTATTTATATATATATATTTGTAGAATATAAATATCTAACAATGAAAAATAGAATTAATATTAGTTTAAATATTGATATTCTTAACACAATCTTAAATATTAACACTTTTTTATTCAAAAATTACTATATAATTAGGTTAAATAATAAACATAATGTAAATATTAATAATTTTTTATTAAAAAGATACAACACTTGCTAAACATTCTTGCTAAGTGTTCCATTCGTTCTCATGAGTAAATGAATTTAAATGAATTTGACTCAAAGAATTATACACAGTTGAATCTCTGTAGAAAATATCACATTGTCTATAATATTACATATATTTTATTTTTTAAATGTAAAATAATAAAATTAATTTTATATTCTTCAAATTTTAATAAGAAATAATGTAAATTTTAATATATTATAGAAATAACAGATAAAAAAATTATTGTAAAAATTTATTTAATGTAAAAAAATTATATTTATATAAATATCTAATTTATATCTATATAAAACAATAATATTTATACTCATACTTTTGGTTTCAAACCAAAAGTATTCCATGTATTTCGTGTGTCTGACATCACTGACATGTTGGTTTAATAACTGTATGCAAATGAACCTATGGGGCGGAAACGTCTATGCAGCAGACTAAAACGTATTTCTTACCAAGGGGGACACTTAGTTTTTTTTTCAACTTTTTTTCAACTTCCTTATTATGTTTTACGTTTTAGTCTGCTATTTAGCCAATACC
>MU228349.1:2504342-2538380 GCA_018584345.1 Thuja plicata | reverse complement strand
GGTATTGGCTAAATAGCAGACTAAAACGTAAAACATAATAAGGAAGTTGAAAAAAAGTTGAAAAAAAAACTAAGTGTCCCCCTTGGTAAGAAATACGTTTTAGTCTGCTGCATAGACGTTTCCCATAGCCAGGGCCATGTTGGTATCGGGTAATGATGTAAAAGGAGGCAGCTTTTGAAATTAAGAAAGAATGAAGCTAGATGTCCTCACTAGCATCTGTGATCGCCACCTCATTAACATGGTAACTGCCACCTGCGTTTTGAAATAATCAATCACTATAATTTGTTTACTACAAACTCTTCAGTCCATTATCCATTCAAAATGCGTTATACTTGCTGGAAGAAGAAGGAATGGATTTTGTAAATGGCTTCCGCAGTCTACTTTCTTCCTTACTAATCTTCATCCTGCTTACGATTGTGGGTGCTCTCAAAGGTAAGTAATGAACACAGCTCAAAATTCTTGTTCCACGTTGCAAATCTTTAGCAGCCATTAAATTTCTTGGGGACTAGAATTTTTTTTTTTTTGCAGGAGATTTGATGTAAATGGGTGTTGTTAAATTGGGAGGTGAGAGCCGTTTCATGTCGTTGGGTGTTTAAAATATGTGGAACAGGGGCATAAAAATTGTTCGTCTTAGGCTTACAGATACTTTCTGGGCCATGTTGTTTTTACCTTTATGAATTTGAATGGTGTGTAACCTCTGTAAGCATGTATTTAAGCTCTGCTGAACTTTGGATTTTTCGAACAGCGTAGGAATCTGTCTGATCTCGTCGAGTGGTGTTAAACTGTGAGGTAGAAACTTAAGTTTTTCTATTCTTTGGTATACATATGCTTTCAGTGTCACATAAGCCATTTTTTTAACTGTTCATGGATTTGAATGCTGTTAAAAATCTGACGTCAGTCCTGTTTTTATTTGTTAGCATTTGTATGTGAATGCCCTTCTATAAAGGGTCTAAGCTCTGCTAGTCATACTTCTTTGTATTGGTTAAACAAACATAAATTTGATCTTATTGAGTGTTCATGTGAAATCAGATCTCAAAACTTTTTTGGCACATATATATTGTCACAGTCCAATGAGGCGTTTCAACTTTACCGTTAGACAAGAATTTGAAAGTTGTTTACCTTTTATTGGACTACCTTTGTATATGAATTGTTTAGCAATTTACAGCCATCCCGTTGTGTTAAGCCCTTTGATGTGAGTTTAAATCCTCTCTGGGATTTCTCCTAGGGGCTTTAATATATAGTAGCTATCTGACCTTATTGGTTGTTATTAGGCATATAAATGCTGCCCGTGGCCTATAAGCCATATTATTTTACCACGAGGCATGAATTTGACTGTTATACAAACTCTCTTTGCAATTTAATTGTTATTCATTTGTAGTTATATGTATGAAATGCGAGATTATTATCTTCTAGTAAAGCATGCATTTATATGGTACTGAAACTCTGTTGGCAATTTACTTATTATTAATTTTTACTTTAAGTATAAAATGTGAGATTATCTGCAACCTTTTGGATATGTTTTCAAACTCGTTACCCAAACATTTTTTGTTCTTGATAATGCAGCTGCAATATATGGGACAATGGCAGCTCTGATAATTGTAGTTGGAAATTCAGCTGTTACTGTGGGACTGTGGCCTGCACATGCATTCTGGACATACTATTCTCTGGCTCGGTATTTTAATTCGATTTCTTATTCTGTCCTCCTTTAATGGGCCTTAATGCCTCATTACTTATTTCTTTTTTTATGAGTTTGTCACATGTTGAATACAGGACCAAAAAAGTCGGACCCATTTTGAAGACTGTTATATTAGTAATTCTGGTAGTGCCTATAATTTTGGTTCCAGTAACAGTTGTTGTTGGGAGCATTTTGGTAGGCTTAGCGTATGGCCTTGTTGCACCCCTGATGGCAACGTTTGAGGCTGTTGGGGAGGGACATGAAGATAAATTTATTCACTGCATTGTGGTATGCTTCGCTTGCCTGCATTCTGATAATTATCCTTCGTTTGTCCATTTTCTTGTCTTGCATCCTTTTCAAAAATTAAATTCCTCGATAGGTAAAATTTCTCGGGAACATTCGTAGACCTCTTTTGTAAAATTAACCCACCTAAATTCTATAAGCCAAAGCTTACTAGTCCTCACGATAAATTCCATATATTTTTTCCCAATATTTGTGTATGGCATTTGCATCTCTTTTTTAAAGTATATTTTGGCTTTACCATTTTATAATCGGGAAATAGTTTTTCACTACTTAATTTTTTTTTCTTTTCTTCCCTCCTCTATGGTTTCAGATAATTGACATTTGTTCCTGTGCATTTATTAAGATGATTATGAATTTTTTAGCGTGAGCTAAATAATCTGTTTTGATTCTTTTGAAAAATTAGGATGGCACCTTGACCACAGTTAAAGGGAGTTGCACAGTGGTCCGGGACTTCACTGATGTGTGCTTCCACTCTTTCTTTTCTCTCATGGATGAACTGCACGATCAGCCAGGAAAAGATGGGAAAGCTTTGGATATTGAGTATGACAGTCTTTTTCAGTTACATATTGTTTTATGCCATTTAAGATCTAATTTGAAGTATATATGCCTATGCTTTTTTTTCTTCAAGGGTGGAAAGGATATTGGAGTGCCTTCCATCTAATTCATTTTCTTCTAAAGGAGAGAAGTCAATTTAAACTTTAACTCATCTATAAAAATGTGAGAACTCTTATTGAACATTATCAGAACTGAGAAATCAGATTTACAAAATCATGAATTTAACTGCTCGTCATTGAAACTGAGTTAATTGCCTCATGTAGAATCCCTGCAAGAGACGGGCAACAACTTCACCATATTTTGTAGGCAACTTCTATAAGGTATAGTATTCATGTCAATTAACTTGTCAGATAAGGTTCTTGGGTTTTGATGCTGATTTGATGCCTATTGAATTTACTTTTATGAGCAAAGGGTTAGGTACTCATGGAGTCACCTCCCAATTCTAAATTATCAAGATTTGCTAATATTTCAAATGTGTTGATCTTATGGACCCTTCATCCTGATTACATGCACACCTCAACAAAATACAAAACAACTTGCTCTGTTGGGAATTGTCGCACATGTAAACTTCAAAGGCTAAACACTTTAGTATACCGAAACCCAAGAACTCCGAAGAGACTCCTAATAAAGCCTGTATGAACACTTTTTTGTCTCTAAGCAACGGAAAACCATTATCAACCACAGTGAAGGCAGAAGGGGAATGGTGAAAGCACACACCACAAGAGACAATCCATCATTGACAAACAAAATGATTAGGTCTATGTGAGATTGCATATAATTATCTTGCATGCCAAAGAAGAGCCAAATGGACCTGTACAAGTGCCTTGATAGCTGACAAAAAATTACTCATACAAGTGGTATCTGCTTCTTCATCTTCTAAGCAACAGAAAATCAATATCAACCATAATAAAAACAGAAAAGGAAATGTGAAAGCACACACCATGTGAGCCAATCTGCCATTAACAAACAAAATGATTAGACAAATGTTTGCCCTCAAGGGTAAACGGGATTTAACAGAGACATACAGGAAAGTAAAACATACACAATGATATACAAAGAACTTCAGATATGGTTCATTACTTCAAAATGTTGTGTACAATGCAAAATCTATTCCCGTACAAAAACATGTCTTCTTCTATCGAGAGACTAAGTACATATAGGTACCGAAGGGGTGCGAGGCGAACCGTCGCACCCGTTGACTACCTTCGGTACATAACTATCTAACTGCCGTATTACCCAACAACAACAATTATCTTGCAGGCCAAAGAAGAGCCAACTGAACCTGTCCAAGTGCTCCTATAGCTGACAAAAGTTTACTTAGAGTACGAATGGTATCAACTGTGTTGTAAAGGCACACCATCAATCCATATCTAAGTCCATTACAAATAATCACAACTCCTGTAACCCACCCAAGAGTAATAGAAGGCTTTTTAAAAATTTAAAATTACAATGCATAAAAAAAGACAATTAAAGGTTTGCCTCAACATTAGGCCAGCTTCCACATGTTCCATTTCCATATTCTTGTCTCTACTCAGACTGTGATCACTAACAAACACCTATGACATTGCCTTTAGTTTTTCTTGGGCATATTATAGTCTTAGAAAAGAGAAGTGTCATTTCTTTACAGAATGAGCTTTATTGACAGGCTGATGAAGCTTGTTGTGACTTCTTTGCTGAAATTTGCCATAAAGCGTACCGCCCTGTCTAAGCTGCATATTATGAAATTAAGGAGCAATATATCCCAAACATGTTTGTTAGCTTTTTGTGCTTCTATGATGTGATAAAAGATTATTGCACTAAGTAGCAAGGCTAAAGTGACAATCATTTTTCAGATTTTTTGAATTGATATATAACCCTTTCTTGGGGTAACCTTCAGCTTTGAGGGGTGTCCTCTTTGAAGTCACCTAGGGGTAGGGTGGAATTTGCATCTAACATTGTCTGTTGGTGTATGCCGCGTCTAATCTGTTGGATCTGTTTTTTTCCCTAATTTTAACTATATCATGAACCATGGGATTAGAAAACAGGGCTCTAATTTGAAATCCCATTTTCTTTTACCACTTCAGCTCATTCCGTCGAACAATTTGATAATACCCTTAATAATGTCTTTCAAGATCTAATTGACAAAGTTGTTAGAGTCATAGCAATGATTACCATTGTTGTAATAGCCACCGTCAGTTACCATCAATTTTTTTTATTGAATTTCATTACATATTTTATTTTCTCTTGATCCACCATGCAACTTCTTCGCAATTAGATAATTTCTTAACTTTACTTAGCGTAGTAGGGATTATAGTTGCAAACCACAAAGTTCAAACTTGCACTAAACAAGATTATCCCACATAGCAAGACAAATCCATAGACCTAGAACTAATCCTCAAGGATTTATTCCAAATGGCCTTGCCTATGTATACCTTTTTGGGAATGAAAGATGTTATGGTTCACATGCCAATATAGAAAGACTTCATCCACACCTTGGCATGAAATCTTTGACCTTAATCATTAAATGAGGTTATGCTCCTAATTTAATCAACATATAATAGTAGGACAACAAATATATTCTAGTCAAATAATGGTTCCACCCTAACAATAGGGTTCAAACACACCAATCTGTATAGTGACAATCTCATAAGTACATCACATTTACAAAATGGGACTAACTTATGCAAATATCACCTATACAAGGTGGCTACTCCATGCACATATAACATATATACAATATAACAATTTCATGCAACCTTACTACAAGCATCATCTCCCTTGCCAAGTTTTATTAATATGGAAGAAGCCTTCAAGTTCATCCCAATTAGAAAGCAGAATGTCCATGCATTTCATACCACACGATGGGTTCCATCCTTTTTCTCAATTCACTACCAGTTGTGAGGATGAGGTAAGCATCCTATACTACTAGTATCATTACCACCAAGAGCATAAGTGTAACTACACATGACACAAGCACTCATTATTAAGATTTATATAGCCCATTAATCATCTATGCCATCATACAATAGGATAAGTTATATAATTAGGATGTCTTATGGTCTTACTAGAGTCATGACTAGTGCCTATACTATCAATCACTTGGATTGAATTAATAACTAAAACCTTGAAAACCATACCCCAAGCAAACACAACATAGGACGCACATACATTCCTTTTGCTACACCAACGTGAATTCTAAACTCTTAAGATGGGTAGATCTTGGCATCCAATGCTTGCATGCCATTGGTGAAAGCCTATCCAAGTCCTATACAATTGGGCAGCTCCTAACATCCCTCACTTGTACGTTACTAGTGAAAGCTAACTCTATGACATGATTGGATACTTATTTTGGTAGAGCATGCTCCTCAACTCTTGTCATGCTGGAGCAATCATAATCTTATCTATAACTAGATCACAGCTTTTACAATTTTGGTGATCACCTTAGGATGAGTGGTACAAGCTATTGATAAGTATCCTAGATGCATGAGAATTCAAAAAATATTTTTGACGGGTGGAGAACCATTTTTTGAGATATTTATTACTGATTTGGGAGGTGCGAGTTGTGAGGACAGTCCATACATGATACATGTTTATCTGGCACTTTTGTGGTCCGATTTTCATTTTTAGGGTTTGATCAGCATTATATCCGTAGAAACAAGGGTAAAAAATAGTTTGTTTGGTCATTGTTAGCTCCTATCACAGTCATAGAACTGCTCTAATAGTCCCTACAACTCTTAACCTAGCTGGATCAACCAACCATACCACTCTAAGAAGGTCTGTGAGTTAAAAATTGTAATTTCAGATCTGATCTTGTTTTAGAGAGTTTCTCAGCATTTTTTTGAGATTGCAGGAAATAGTTCAGCCCCTTATAACTTGCAATGTACCAGGAAAACTTAACTTTTTAAAGTGATTGGTGATGGTGTGACATGCCCTCTAGTACACATGGATGGGAGGGAATGGACCTTGTGACCACTTGCCTACAACAGATTGCTTTCAGCCAAATGAGCAAGGGCCCTGCCTAGCTTGTAATCATTGCAAAAATCAATAAAATCATACTTTGAGGGTTTCCAAATTTATGTTTGAATCTAAATCTGAGCTTTTGAAGTGACTTGGGGTTTGTGCCAGCCATAATTTTTTTCAAAATTTGATCCAGATTTGGCTTATGAAGTTTTTGAGAGCTTGATCAAGCATTTTCCCTCATTATTTTCAATTTTCAGCTCATTTTATTATTGTTTCTTTTTTCAAAAACATTAGAAAATATGAAGGAAAGTATAAAACCATAAAAAAATATAAAGGGGACATTACAGTACACCACCAAAAAGGCAGCTCTCTACTATGAATGTATCAGCATTAGCTTAGATGATCTTACAAATGGTAATCTTTATTTTAGCAAGTCTCCATCTAAGACCAATTTCTATATTGTTCATATAACAATTTAATCCATAAGCTAATGTAAAGAGCCTGCCTGGCTCTATTCCGGATTTAACTTACAATAGTTTTATTTATTTTGAAATTTTAATACAAATAACAATTAAATTTTAAGTAACTATTGCAAACCATAAATTGCTTAACTCTGATAATTCTCTTATTGAATTCGAAATGCAAATTATCAATGCTGATTTGTAATGCTAGGAAAAAAGACTAATACAAAAACATAATTCATAAAAAAAACGGAAACCTGATTATTCTCCTTCAAAACTGATTCAATACTATCCACTACAGGCTGCAGTTAAGAACAAGACAAAGGCTGCTGGTGATAGATACTCACGCCAAAGAACAAACCATTGATAATTTTCAGGTAATGGCGTCTAGCAATTTCCAAATGAATCCTCCTGCCTGCGGTGTCAAACCTTATACTATTTCCTTCTAACAATCTTCAATGCTGATCAAAAAATTATCACACAATTCATTGGAACTGAATTCCAATTCAAAGTGGCATGAAATTGAAATTAATTCACAATTCATTCAGCAAACTCTCAAACCCTTGTCTCCCTTCAAAAACTCCAGGCAATTTCATAAGAAGTCAAAATGATATAAAGATTAATGAATGAATCCTTGAATTCGAACCCTCCATATAATGCCCAAAGCTTCTTCAAGAAGGCTCGAAATAGTGGCTTTGAGGTGACACTTTTCACTTAAATGCATACTTTATATTATAGGCTCGTAACTCCATTTTGAATTAATATAATATAACCTTTTAATGAGCTCGTATTATTAATCATTGACTTAGGCAAATAATGATTATTTAATGAAGTAAACTTAAATAATCATACGCAAATAGCTCCAAACATCAAGAACCAGGTGCATCAACTGAACCTGTGTGCCTAAGCATCATCCAAAAATAGTAACTGGCCAATTGGCGACTTACTATAAATAGTAAGTCTATCAATCTAGATATCCTGCTAGAGAAACAATATCTGACATTGTCAACACTACTCTGATGTCCTGACAAACCCACACTGTGACTTACTATAAATAGTAAGTTCACACCAAATGACCTTCTAATCACCTCAACAGACCACGAAGGTCGCAATAATGATCTGGCACTAGACCTGCTAAAAATGGGGACATTGCAGTCCTCCCTCCCTGAAATTGCTTGTCCCCAAGCAATCTCAAAAAATAAACACAGAAGTCCACCCGGATCCCAAGGATAGAATGGTGTAATGTCCCTGTGACCACTTGCAAACTCCTGTGATGAAATCACCATCCATTGAGCTAACCAAAACAGACTGTCACCATGCCAACCATAGCGACCCACACAATCTGCAGTGCCAAACCAGTCACTACCTGGATCCCAATAGAGATGAAACTCACAACCATCCATAACAAAGAAAAATGGATATCCAAAACCATCTAACAATCTAGAGCTCCCTGCACACCCTACCCATCTGCCATGTGTACTCCCGCAATCTAGATATCCATCCACTGTAAAACCATCCTAGATGTACTAACCTTGCAAGACACCTCCTACTAACTTGCAGTAACCAACCCCATCAACTGCAGATGGAGGAAACCCATCCCAAAAAGAATGGTAAAATCTTGGAGCAAACCCACACCGACGCACAAACAAGTCCTCAACTGGTGGGTCAAAAGAGAAGTGATGAGAGCTCCTCACTATGTAATCATGGTGAAAAGCTCGAATCCCTGTCAGAGGCTCATCAAAATCGAACTGCAAATCAAGAGATGGCTCCAATCTCCGACTTTGAAAAACTGGCTGGGCAGGATCCTGGGTAACCCTCTCAGCAAACCCAACCACAAAATCTCGATGAGGAAGCATTGTAGTCAAGGTACCTACAATCTTCCTAACTAACATCTGAATACTACGAGAATCCTGGATGAGTGTACCCTCAGAAGCTCCGAAAGGACCCTCTTGCAAAATTAGACTCTCAAGCAAGTAGTCCATGAACGACTCTGTGTAGTAGAAATTATAAGAAGCAGTATCAACTTGCTCCCCTGCAATCCACAACTGACTCCTCTAAACCTGCGGCACTACCAATTGCCTATCACTATCAGCTATATGAAAAGGAGGAATAGATTTGCTTCTGACAGAAGGAAGCAAACCATCATGAGAACTAGCCTCCAAACCAGAGGATACCCTGTCTATGTCCTAGGAATCAAAGGGAGTGGTGTCAGCAACTGGCACACAACTCTCGGACAAATCCACACTGGCTACCACAGGCCTCCCAAAAACCTGCTCTGTATCATCTACCATCGCACTAACAACTGGAGAACCGGATACCACAAAACTCTCTCTACTGTCCTCCACCGATGCACTAACCTCCTCTGCATCTACTACATCCGTCTCAAGCATGGATGTAACCGCGTCCCCAACACATCCATCATTGTCAACTGTGGAACTAACTCACCACCAACCACCACTATCTGCAACTGAACTGGATCTATGGCTGGTAAAGATTGAATCCGCTCCAACTCCACAGTCACCTCTCCCAATCGCAACTGCGACTCCTGAAGAGCCAACTGAGTGCCCTCTAAAACCTTAGAATTTTCTGTGAGCTCCTGAGTAAGCTCTCCCACCTCCTCCTCTCTGTCCATCAGTGCCTCATATGCCGTACTCCCCCACTCAACTAGGTGATCTCGGTTGGCTACCAACTGTTAATAATCCTGTCTCAAAATCCTGACTACCTCCCGCAAGGAATGAATCTCTGTCAGGGAAAGGTAGCTACCACTGTGCTCATCTGTCATAGGAGCACCCCAACCATAAACAACCAACAGCTGACGAGCGACATCGAAATGCTCAAGAGTAGAAGTAATGTCTCTCTCGCCGACTCTCAACTGGCAAGTCACATGATGACTCTACACAACGAGCCTCCTATGTACAATCTCAACTGCACTGTCCACACTATGGAAGGAAGCTGTATCCAACAAACTCCCCTCAAGATCACCGTATCTTTGTGTATTGTCATCTGAGCACACATCTACAAACTGAGTACCGACATCAGACTCATCCTCATCTACCCCCAAGGAAGCTTCTGCTGAATCTGACTCATCACAATCCTTAGCTACCTTGTCCTTTGTAACCACATGACAATCCAGATCCTAGGTCCCATCCTCACTCACTAACAACTCAAAGTCCTCCCCCAGGGTCTGATAAACCAAGCACGACTCGCTGCAGGTAGAGTCATCCTCATGAGTCACCGATGAAGTAACCTCATAATCACTCTCCTCATGTGCGCTATCAAACTCGCACATGTCCACCAACGAGGTATCACTGCTGGGTACCTCTGCAAACACCTCAACTGCAGGAGTGGAAGCTCTGGCTGAACAAACTCCTGCCACTCATGCTTCCCAATCCTCATCCGTGAGTTCCTGTAGAAAAGGATCATGGAACCCACCACCACCGGATGACAATGCTAAGTCCACACCCAATGTCTGATATAAAAACCAGACACACTGCAACACCCATCATCCTCACACTCAACATCTGAGGTATCCACAATGCTAGTATCAACATCGTCTATCTGAGGCCCCTCTACTATCTCTGGCTGCATACATGAATCTATGTCATCACGAGAATCATCTACAATGTGGCATGATTCTATGTCACCTGACTCATCTGTAACACTCCAATCCTGAGTGTCACACTGGGTAGCTACATGCTCACATCTTCAGTATAGGAAAAGACCGCAGTCTCTTGTACTGACTCCACACTGCGACAGCTGTCATAAACATCAGAGTTGTTAGAGCTCAAATACTCCTCCCAGTCCTTGAAAATAACACCATCATCCAAGGTGTCAGAATCCATAGTGATATCTACAACATCCTCTACTCTCCCACTATCCACGACATCAGCGACAGGCTCACATAAAGAACTATTGTCCGGAAAATCAGACCTTGTATCATTGATACTGCTACTAACTGATGCAAGAATGACATCAATGGCAATGGACATGTCATCAACTTGATTCGTGTCACTAACTCTGATAGGCTTAGGATGCTGAAACTCAGTACCCTTATCTGCCAATAAGACAGACGCACCCACATGTCCCTCCAAAAACCCTCCACCCTCAGGTGTGTAAGTAGGACTAGTGGTTGATCCACTAAGCACAAAAACATCTCCACCATAATCCACAGCTGCTGAAAACTCAACATGGAGATTTTTGGATGTCTCACCTGTAAACAACTCATGTCTCTTCTCATATCTTCCCTGTGAAGAGGACCTATTGAACAAGGAAACCAAGTAGTTTGTTGCTTTATCGACAGTTGCAGGATCTAAAAGTGGCGCATTTAATCTTTCCAGTGTTTGCCTTCGTTTCTCCATATCCTTTAGAAAGCAAACAAATGCCTTAGTTAACTCAGATAAACTGTCCAACATGTTTCCATGTTTTCCAAATTTCATGTATCTGTCCATGACTGCAATTAAAGCAAGAGTGCTAATCACTCAAGTCAAACAAGTAAGCCCAATAAATTCCACCCCAACAGAAACCACTCTGATACCACTGTAAAGAGCCTACATGGCTCTATTCCGGATTTAACTTACAATAGTTTTATTTATTTTGAAACTGCAATACAAATAACAATTAAATTTAGAGTAACTACTGCAAACCATAAATTGCTTAACTCTGATAATTCTCATATTGAATTCAAAATGCAAATTACCAATGCTGATTTGTAACGCTAGGGAAAAAGATTGATACAAAAACATATTTCATAAAAAAAACCTGATTATTCTCCTTCAAAATTGACTCAATACTATCCACAGTTACAAGCAAGGATGGCGGTTGCTGTTGAAGGCTGATTCAATACTATCGACTACAGGCTACGGTTAAGAACAAGACAACGACTGTTGGTGATAGATACTCACGCCAAAGAACAAACCATTGATAATTTCCAGGTAATGACGTCTAGCAATTTCCAAATGAATCCTCCTATTTGTGGCGTCAAACCTTATACTATTTCCTTCTAAGAATCTTCAATGCTGATCAAAAAATTATCACACAAGTCATTGGAACTGAATTCCAATTCAAAGTGGCATGAAACTGAAATGAATTCACAATTCATTCAGCAAACTCTCAAACCCTTGTCTCCCTTCGAAAAATCCAAGCAATTTCATAAGAAGTCAAAATGATACAATGATTAATGAATGAATCCTTCATATAATGCCCAAAGCTTCTTCAAGAAGGCTCGAAATAGTGGCTTCAAGGTGACACTTTTCACTTAAATGCATACTTTATATTATAAGCTCATAACTCCATTTTGAATTAATATAATATAACCTTTTAATGAGCTCATATTATTAATCATTGACTTAGGCAAATAAAGATTATTTAATGAAGTAAACTTAATTAAATAAACATACACAAATAGCTCCAAACATCAAGAACTAGGAGCATCAATTGAACCTGTGTGTCTAAGGGTCATCCAAAAATAGTAACTGGCCAACTGGTGACTTACTATAAATAGTAAGTCCATCAATTCAGATATCTTGCCACAGACACCATATCTGACACTACCAACACTGCTCTGATGTCCTGTCAAACCCATACTGTGACTTACTATAAATAGTTAGTTCACACCAAATGACCCTCTAATCACCTCAACAGACCACGAAGGTTGCTATAATGATCTGGCACTGGACCTACTAAAAATGGGGACATTACAGCTAACGAAACATAGTTGTGACAATAATAATTGTCACAAGGCTAATAGCATAGATGCTGCAAATATTATGGTTTTGATTAGAAAAGAAGGGATTTTGAAAGGGACCTGATCCCTTTTACAAATAAAAGATGAAGCATTCAGCCCTGCAAAACAACAAACAAAAGTAAAGAACAACTACACAACAAAAGCAAGTTAAAACAAAAACTAAAGAGGCCCACCAAAAGATAGGGAGGCCTACCTAAAAACAGGGTGGTTTGAAAACTTTTTCCAAGGAGCTTTGCTTTACCTTAAAACTTGGGTCCTTCTCCTTGGGTCTGAATTTCTTGTGACAGAGGCATCATAAAATCATCGGTAGGACCTTCCTCCAACTCCTTTGTCGAACTGCCCATAGGGGGATTCCTTTTGATTTTAACTTTCTGAACCTCTTGAACAAAGGGAAATGAAGACTCCATAGAAACAAGGGTTTGATCCTTTATTTTCCAAACTCGGTTGTTATTCCTAGTTTTCAAACAAGTGGTTGAGACACGTCCCACTTTACCACAAGAACAACAAATAAATGAAGAGTCCTCAAACTTAATCTATTGAACCCGCTTACCAAATATAGAGGCTAAGGTAATATGAGAAGGGAGCACCTGATCTTTCTCCATGTAGACACTAAATCTAGCAAATAACAACCGCTTCATAAGTTTGGAGACCTTATTTGTAGCACAATATTGCCCAAAAGAGTTGGCAATAATCCTAAAAACATTTTCGTTCCAAAATTCCAAAGGTTGCCTTGGCAAAGGAACCTAGACAGGAAACTTGAGAGTTTCCTTTTGAGGGTTGAAACTAGGACACCGATTGAATACAAAGATAATTCATGCCAAAAAACCAAGGGCCATTATGAAAAATCCTGAAACAATCCTCCACATAGAAAAAGGAAAAGGGAAAGAAACCATTCAACATTGTAGTTACCTCAATCTATCCACTAAGCTTCCAAGTCCGAAGAATCCATCTATGCACAATGTGGATATTGGGGTGATTACAACAAAATCTCCGAACAAGAGACATTGTCAACCAAGTCTTTGACTCATCAAGAAGAGAAGAAAGAAACCACTCAACATCGTAGTTATCCCAAGCTATCCACTAGGCTTCCAAGTCTGAAGAATCAATCTACGCATAGTGTGGATATTGGGGTGATTACCACAAAATCTCCCAACGAGAGACCTTTTCAACCAAGTCTCCGACTCATCAAGAATTGAATCAAGAACAAATAGTTCAAACTGACCTTCATGCATTAACTTGGAAGGCTCATTGAAACTTGAACAAAAAGATTGTCCCAAAGGAAACTTTGGGGGCAAGGCATCCTTATCAACCGCATCTATCACCATAGCACCGGGTTCTTTTGAACACTTAGGGGAAGGAACAAAAGTTTCAAAAAGAGGAGAAACAACCTTCATCCCTCCATCTTGAAGAGTAGCTTTCTCCAAAGCTAGAGGAGAAGTAGCAACATCCTTTGGACCATCAAAATTCAACTCATCTTTGCCAGGAGAGGAGACAACAACCTTGGAATAATCCCCACACTATTCTTGGAAACATTCTCAGAAAAGATTGGGGAGAAAGGACAAAAAACCGCCACATCCTCCACAACCTCAAACTGAGACCTATCCATTGAACTGAGATTTCAATTGAAGGAAGTATCTCCCAAGGAAGGTGAGAGAAACCACTTTTTCAACCCCAAAAACTGACCACCAACAAAGGCTTCTAGATCAGAACTCACAACCCTCTTATTCGTAAAATGAGCTTCCAATAAGATGTCCACAAGGAGCTTGTCCTCATTAAAAACATCAACCCCATCAAAAGGGGAAATACTTCTTGCAACAAATCAAGAGCCTCCTTATTCCAAGAAGATTCCCACAGAGCCTCTAAATTTTCAAAAGACCCCTCAAGGAAAGAAGAGCCAAAAGACGGATCTGCCACAACCAAACCCACATAGACTCCTAGGTCTTCATAATCAAGGCTACCCTCCCCAAAAATAACAGCTGCCTCCACCAAAGTTGAAGCATCAAAATTGAGAACCCCCTCTCCATCAATAACAACCCCACAATAGGCCTACACAACATCCTCTAATCCATCCTCCTCTATGTCCTCCTCAGAGTCTCCTGCAACATCATCGCTACAGCCCTAGCTGCAACCAAAAGTGTTGCCTTGCCCACTATAGTCCTTAGTTGAGGAAAAAAAATCAAAGAAAAAAAGAGGAAAGTGTTGATGTGAGTTTTATACCCTTACAACATGCAGGATAGAACACTAATGGTTTAAGGATGAAACAATGAATATTGAATCCTCTCTTGAATAAAGACACCACTTATGCTAAAGAATGCAATGAAAGATCATAAAGGTGACTCCAAGGTTCCCTCTCCATAGTGGATACTCACTCAGTGATAATAATGTGATATGTTGGTATCATGAGGGGACTTACGCTTATTCCGTAAGACTTTGTCAATTGGACTTGGAATGATATGGCTTGGCAATGTGCAACGAAAATATATTTCAACTTCCAACTTACGATACAAAATGCAAAGAACTTAGACTTATGATTCCAAAACTACTTTTCTTCTACTCAAGGATGCAAGAATAGTGAATATCCTTGGACTCTACTAGATGCAGTCTTGTCATCAACTCCACTCACCTAGTGTAATCTTCTAAGGTGTGTTCGAAAGATGTTCAAATTACTACCATTTCATCAATCCCATCTATGGATGCAAATCAATGAACAAGTACCAATTGAAGTTAAATTCATAATAATGCCTTTTGACTACGCAAGGTAAGACTTACACTCGGTAAACAGCTAGTCTCTTAGTCTATGATCGAGTCAAACAAAGATACATTCGCAATTACTTTTACCCCACTAAACTACTCAAAGAAAATTCTAACTAAATACTTGAAACCCAATCTATTTGAAATGAAGAATGTAGATCACCATGCAATACTCCAAAAGACTACAAGTATTCACCATGCATGACACAACAATGAATATATAGAAAATTTGGCAGTATATTAGCAACAATTCTCGAACAATCTCCCTTACAAATGAGAGGAGTGGGGTTTATATAGGAGCCTCAATTACAATGGATGACCAAGATTAAATCATAATCAATGACCCAAATTTACTCAATGAAAACCCTAATTAGGGCAACAACAAATAGCCAATGAGAATAAAGCACCACAAAATAAGCCAATGAGAAAATTCAATGACATGAGAACCAATAAGAAAAAACGAGGATGACTAGTCATCGTACAACTTATCATCCAAGAGATGCACCCCCTTTTCTCTCTCCTCTAGCAAATTGAAGGAACTTAATCATAATTGCACCAAGTTCATCCATGGCAATACTGGGTGGGCTGTTATATTGTAGTTCAATGACCTCCAACCTCTCCATGTAGATATCAAGTATGCTATCCCAATTTGAAGTATGCCTCTGCAGATCCTTAATGAAAATCATAAGGGAGAGAAAGCCATCCAACTGACTCTTCTTAATAGAGTCCATATCCATGAAGTAGGCCGATTCCATCTCTTATTTTAACTTCTCCAAATCTAAATCACTAGAAGCATCAATGTCAAGGCCAAGTAATTCCTTGATTGCAACAAGGACCTTCAAATGTATCTCAAGGAAAGGACCCTCAATATCAAGACAATCAACTTGTATATACTCAAATGTAGACCTCCTAATGGACAAAGAACAATACCAATGACCAAAGTCATATGCACTTTCTCTCTCAATTATTCCTTCTTGAATTAGAACTGATACATGGACACTCTTTAATGCCTTAAGATGAGGAATCATCACGTCTCCAATTGGTTGAAATTCATTCCATGTCTCCTCCAATGCCTAGACCTTATTCATCAGCAATATAGTCTTCCCATATGCTTGGACCATCCTAGTAAGGAAATCCTCTACTTGTTTCCTGATATCACTAACCCATTCCCTTACCTCCTGATAGGTGTTCCTCATTACATCATAAGTATCATGTGACTCCTGAGAAGTGGGGACATATGGAACAAGTGAAACACTCTCGTGCCCTGATGGATTCATGTGTTTGTTTATGTACTCCTTCAACATCATATTCTCCAGTTCTAGCGCTTCTTTTTTCTTTTCCAACTTATCCATTCTTTCCTCAATTGCATCTATAGTATCCTTGAATTCCTGAAATTCCTATTTCTTAGTGGTTTGCCCAATGTCAAATGAGGTGATGTGGTAGTCACTTGGAGTGACCTCATCTTTAGTCTTGTCACCACCTGGGACATCCATATGCAAAGTGTGAGATCCTGATGCATCTCTAGTACTCTTATGGATTTTCTTCGCTTGTTTAGGTTCCTTCACCTTGCCAATCCTGTTAAGGAATGTGTCAGTGTCATCCATCGAGAGTACTTCGTCTACTTTTCTCCTTTTCTTCATGCTCTCCCTCAGGCAATCAAGAGCTCTGGACAAATCCATGCTATCATCTAGCAGCTCATCCTCATTAAGTCTTTTCAAAGCTGAAATGATCCCATCGTCAACCTCCTGTGTGTTGAGACTAGGATGTCCCATATCATCTCCCAAATCAACTACCAATTGCATAGTAGGAGATGCTGGCAATATCTCTGTCCCCTGTTGTACTGGTTGTGTGCATGAAGCTGTCCCCTGAGCCTCTTGAGGTAGAATTTCTGTATCTCAACCTTGTTTTGAACTCTACTCTTTATCCTACATCTCTACTTCCCTTATTGATGAAGAACTAGTGGCGGAAGTAGATGTAGTAGACCTGTGCCTTTTACTTCCAGATTCCTTTCTAGTAGTTTTCTCACTTGTTTCTTGTGATGTCTCAGCTACATTGTCCATTTTTGTTGAGGTTTGTCCTTCGTCCTCATTATGGAGTCCTGAAGTGTTGATGGTCCTTTCACCTCCTTTTGAGGAAGACTCTTCATTTTGTATCTTTCCATATGTGAAGGTAACACCTTGTTTCCTCAACTTGTTTATCTGCTTGTCAACCCATGCTCTTGATCTATCCACCACCTCCCTCATCAAGATGTCCAATTTTGTAAGCTCATCGATCTATGACCAATTAGGTGGGTAGACTGGCTTGCCTTTTTCATGCTCATAATGGGGGTGGGTATGATTTCCATCATCTCTTACTTGATCAAGAATAGAGAAAATGCTACACTTCCTCATGGAATCAACTGACATCATAGACCACTTCTTTCTCCTTATAGCATATTTGTCCACTAGATTTGCCCAATAGTCCTCAATGTCTTTCTTATGCCTGTATCTCTTTCCCTTATAAATATGGATTTTCTGGAATGGATCAAACTCTTTCCTTGCTTTATAGGATCCTAGCTGATAGAATTGCAATTTCATATTTACTGTCTCAGTCCCCTGTGCTGAAGGACATGTCTCAAGTATTTTCGCCAATGTGATAGAGGAAGGCATACCTTGTTTATGTTTCTCCTTCTGTATGTGATCAAACTCTGACAACTGTCTAACCACCTCTAGCAAGCTGCAAGACCATCTTATCCGTAGGGTACTTTGGGAGTTTGTAACGTTCTAAAGAGAATCTCTGGATCCTTAGGTAAATAAATGTAGGGAACTGTATGTATCAATATCCATGCTTCTCAATCAATGTCATGGCCTCCTTGGATAACCTCCTATGTAGTCCACTCTGTAGTGAGCATGTGATGTGCATGGTGAAAATATCATTAACTCTTCTATAGCTTGCTCTTTCATGCAGTTCTAACTCAGGATAACAATCATACACCTTGAATTGTCCCTTATCACTTCCTACCATGCCCTTGCATATAAGACCTGGATACTTAATATTTCTTGTCAACAGATAGATCACGTAGGAACTCATATAGAATGTCCTTGTTTTTTCCAAGTTCCTTAATTGGGTGTCTAAGTTATCACTGATCATCTTGGCCCATTTAATCATCACAGTTCCTACTGAGACTTCCTCTATGTTCCTATTGACACTTCCTCTATGAAGTAAAACATCCAAGTTTCAAACATAGCTCCTTGGGGTGTTCCTATGATCCTATTTAGCATGAAAATCGTATCATTGTACTCATCCTTGAAGGATCACTTACAGGACTCTTGGGTAACATAGAATGATGCTTCCTTGGTTCGCTAATCCAACTCTTGTTGATGATATCCATGCAAGCTTCAGGTCTCTTCTCAAACAATGCATGTGCCTCTTTCTTAGTCCTTATCTGCATCCTTGGGTAATATGAGATCCCAAAGGTCTCTCTCACTGCCTCTTCTCCTAGGAATGCCAATACCCTTCCTTTAAATTTAATAGTCCTGGATTCTAAATCATAATGCCTTGCACACTCCACTAAGAGCTCATTGCACTGAATGGCGGATGAGAATCCAGATGCATGGTAAATACCACTTCTCATTATGTTAACTGCCATGTCTGAAGGTAAGTGGTCCTTTGTTCCAAACATCCTTTGCTTCATTCTCCTTATGTCCAGGTGTTCCATGTTAGTATCCGCATCCTTTTTCCACTTGGAGGATATCAGGGACTCAGGATAGAACCCCCTTGGTAACTTCTTTATCAGCACCTTCCTTGCTGCTATCCCTTTGTTCTCCGCCATATCCCTCTTCAAAGCTCAAATTCAGTATAGTATAGTGGATTAAACACAGGGACAGGTTTCATACTTTTAAACCTTTGATTTTATCCTTAAATTCAACTCCAAGACTTAGAAAATTTACATTTGTTGGCTGCAAATGAAACGTGGAATTGAATGCTTCGAATTCACAAAGAAAAACAGAGCTTTGAAGTCATTAATTTCTGAAGACAAAGTCTGAGGATTTAGTCTGCAACTATGTATAATTAGACTTCAAGATCTTGTGAATCACACTTTTAGATTACCAAAAATTAACTCTAAAATCAAAATATCAGACCTTGTCAAAAAAATATAAACTCTAATTTTCTGATGACTGCATATAATAAGTCTGAAAATGTCGTTAAATCAGTCCTAACACAATGACATGCATTTCAATTAATGACCAAAGGTTCCAACATGAATTTGAAGGCATACTATGAGCCAAACATGATCAATAAACCATCTTTCACCACAATGTGAAATTCTGATTTCTGAAGACAAACTCTGACACATACCTTTCTTGGATGATTTTGCCTTCAAAAACACAGTGTGATTTGATGCAAGATTAATCCCCCAACACTTAGCAACACATTTTGGAGAGATTGGGCAAGTTATGAATTTGTTATGATTTTTGCAAAAATCGCCCCTATTAGGAGGAGTTTCACAATTAGTTTGAAAACTAACACCCGTTCAGCCTGGTTGTGGCCTTGGAATTCAGATTTAATCCTCCAAAAGTGTGTGCAATAAATGCAAACAAGGATTGATGTCTTGGGAGTAAGCTATGATTTTTTGAAAAGAATCGAACCCTTTATTAGTTTTGGACTGTAAGTCTGCATACTCATGCATTCTCAGCCTCTTGGCTGCCCCAACTTAGCCTTGAAATTCAGACTTTTGCTCTCTAATGAGCCTGCAATCAGACTTGGCATGATTTGGGTGGATGGAAAAATTCCAATAGTTTTTGCAAAATCGAACCCTTGTAGAATTTTTTTCAGAACTTAATCTGAATACACTTCTATTTATTGCCAACTCACCTTGTGGATTCCCTCTTTGTGAGTTAAACTAAACTCCGAGTTTTACATCAGCACCCTTGTCTTATCAGGTTTTTTGATCATGGCTGATGTCTTTCATCATTTCATGGTTCGATTTTCTGCCTTCTATCCTTGGACGATTTTCTTATTAGCTTCTTGGCTCTTGCCTTGATCACCTTTGGCGTTTAAAGTTAATCCACCATCAATCTTGCATTTCCTCATTGCTGCTAGAAGCTCCTTTAAAGGAGTTCTTGGGTTGAACTTTCTCTCTCACAACGAATGTGGGATAAAAGAAAAATCACATTGAAACTCATGCATATTGCATTTAATTGATTTCCCCTTGTGTTTTATTAAATTTCATTTCATCTCTTCATCAAGGGAAATTTGAACCTCACATGGATTGCATTATTTGTTTTATTTTCCAAGTCCATCCTTTCTCATCCCCAAAAGGGTAAATTCGATCTTCATTGGGATTTTGTTTCACCTCATTCCCTTGTCTATAAGGGAAATCAACCTCTATGTGGATAAAACACCACATCCACACTTAGCATTTTTACCCTCAATTTATCCCAAAGAGGGAAATTCGACTCTCATATGGATTCCTACTTGTTTCATTTTCATTATCCACAAGGGGAAAATCGACCCCTATAGGGATAATAATAATTCCCATACTTAACATTTTTCATTGCCTCCAAGGGAAAATCTATCCTCACCTGGATTTTGGGAGATTTCATATTCATCTGGACAAAGGGAAATTCTTCTTCCATAAGGGTATAACTGATTTTGGAGCTCGAAAAATATTCGAAGTGTTGGATATTGGAAAAATCATCTTCATCGGGACAGGGGAAAATCCATGTCCATAAGGACTTCACAATTTTCTCAAAATTTTCAAGTATAAAGTCAGTGGAAAATCGATCTGCATCTGGACTCTTAACTTTGTTCCTTGTTCTTGATATCCAGAAGGAGAAAATCGACCTTTATCTTTTTTGTTTGACAAATTGGTCGAACACTAGTTTTTTCATCACAAATATCTCCTCGGGAGTGGAAAATCGACCTAGACAGGGATTTTTCTTGATTTTGCAAGGGGAAATTCAATTTCCATCGGAATTTTAACCATTTTATATTGGAAGTACGGAAAATCAATTTTTAGAAGGATTTTAAAGAAAAATATTAATTGATTTTCATAAGGTAGTTTTTTTCATATTTGAAGTACAAAAGATGTCTTTATAATGTATTTTGGACTATTTCACTAGCCAAAATATTAATGCACTTAGGAATTTTATCTCAACCCATTGCAACTTGTCCCAGTAGAACCTTAATTTGGACACTCCTATCTTCGTTTGCAGCTCGACAACTTAATCACTTGACCACTCCTTAACCCTTTTGAGCTTTGAACTGTCACCTCAATTCCCAAAACCTAACAACTACGAGTGAAAAGAGGGGGTCCCCATTTGCGATGGGGCGATGGTGTTTTATCTTAACCCATTGCAACTTGTCCCAGTAGAACCTTAATTTGGACATTCCTATCTTCGTTCGCAGCCCGCCAACTTAATCACTTGACCACTCCTTAACCCTTTTGAGCTTTGAATTGTCACCTCAATTGCCAAAACCTAACAACTACGAGTGAAAAGAGGGGGTCCCCATTTGCAATGGGGCGATGGTGTGAAAACCTCACAACAAAAAGGTGTGGCTACAAACTCCAAAACCAGAGAAAAAACTTAGTAGCTCTCCCCAAGCAAAAACCAATATAAAGAAAACTAGTGGAGCCTCTCCCCTGATAGAACCAAACCCCCACTCAATCCCATATCGTAGCAAAGGCGATAGAGGGAATGTAGCTAGGGTTGTACCCTAGCCTATGTAGCAAATCAAATCAATTCCCATCTACTTGTGACGCTACTGCAATCATCATGTCATTGGTTAAGTGTTGACATATTAAATCAATACAACAAGAAAAATGGCATGCTACCAATTATAGCTAGTACAAAAAATATTGGAGGACTTCTAATGAGAGAATCAATTAAATTTAAGCAAAGGATGTGAATTGTTTGACAAAATGTTGCCAAGATATATGAAACATGACTGGGAATAACTACTTCATATATTTGTACAGTTTTCTAGATCCTCACCAATTTTTACTCATAAGCAACAAGATCAAATACATGCTTGGAGTTCAATATCTTTGGACACTTCACAAATATTCACTTCACTTAAGAGGTTACATGGGTTATATATAGTCATTTAGTTCACTCTCTAGATTGTAGCATGCCCAATTTTTTCGTATTTATGTAATGGTATTTAAGTTATCCATCATTGTATACTAAGACAAAACCATTATGATTTCCTTTAAGTACACACAAATGTCAAGATAAGAAATTATTCACATAAACCAATAACAGAGCTGGAGAACACCACAATTTACCGACCAAATAAAGGTTCTTTGTGCACTTCTCATAACATTGCAAGTTAAATGTATTCAGAGGTGCCTAAAACCATATAGTTTCATCTATTAACGAATTTTAACAAAATATAGATTAGGTTTTGAGATAGTAAAATTTGTTGTACTTCAACCAAAGACCAATATCTCAAGTGGCTTCCAGATGATATGGGAAAATGCCAAGATATAGAATTGTCTTTGGAAGTTGAGTCAATCATGTTAGGTATATAACTTGTGGGCACTAGTCCAACACATTGTCCCCATACAAAAACATAAGAATCGGAAATTCACTGATGAGCACACAACATATTGAAGAAAAATTTGATGTGAGGCCTAGAGTAGGAGACAAACTCAATGACATCCCTCTGAATTTAGAAAATAGTTTGCTTGACATCGAACTACATGATTACAGCCAAAAGTTGCTCAGTTATAAAATATTAAGGCCACGAAGCATGAGCTGCATATGCAAGAAAATTAGGCCACTTAGAGGATAAACTTGAGAAAAATAAGGGGCGTTCAAATAATTGGCCTTACAGATGTTATTAGGTTCACACTTTTATGCTTTTATTATTTGGGTCAAGATGTGAGACCAAGATGGCCATGGGTTCTCCCATGATTTGGCACCAACACCCATGCGTCGTGTTGCGAACAGCCACGATGTCGCCTCTCCATTGCATGACATTATTCTTGTGCTATAAAAGTTTAAGTTTGGCTTAGGTTTATTTTGTTGTTTGATATAGAAAGATCTTTGTCTAATGTATTTGATAGTAGGGGCAATGGTAAAATTTCAACACATCTGCAATTGCTCTTAAAAATGTCTCTAGCCTCTATATGGCGCACCATTAGTAGCTCACATCCATAGCCATGGCCATTAGCATTTATATCTTGGCTAGGAATTGATTATGCTTTTTGGGTCCACTAAAACTTTGAAATATTTTCTTAGAATAAGGCTTCTACATAAGGAAGAGCATGCATTGACCATTAAATGAGAAAACCAAGCTTCCTATTCCCATTTTCACCTATGGGGCCAACATTCATTCATCTATTGCAAGTTATGAAGCAACCGCACCATGATCTCTGAAACCATAGTTCTTTGTGGCTAGTAGAGTGAATAATCTTAATTTGAAGCCTTATGTATCAATTGATTTTGTTGAATATTCAAGATCGGTTTGTCATATTTTCTCTCCATGCCTACTAGAATATTTTGGACTATTCTATCCATTAGAGGTAGACCCTTTTATCTACAATGAACAATACCTTTGTTTGTCTATGTCATTGTCTTTTGTCTTTCTCTATGCTCCCATCAATTCAAAAGAGCAAGAAACGTTGTTTAGAAATATCTTGATAGAAACATTGGCTCCCGTGTTGCTACGTAGAAATCAATGTAGAATACAAGCTCCTTGAAATGACATGCATCAGAGGAGAGGATCAAACTCTCTCTCTCTCTCTCTGCTTGCATGCCTTTTTTCCTACCGCAAATTCCTCTTTCCTTTATGCTTTAAAGGCTGTGTAAATTGTTTGTTTTCTCACCAACCTCTTGTTGATGTGAGTTTTGTTCCACTACAACATACATAATCGAATACTTAGTATGCCACGATGAAATACCAAATTTTCAACTCTCTTGAATAAGGATGCTTATATGCTAAACCATGTGTTTGAATTGTGTGATCAAATGAGATAATCTCAAGGTTCCTTCTTATTGTGGGCTTTCATTCAATTTTAATGATGTGATATGCTGGTCATCACAAAGGGACTTACACTGTTCATTCAATGGATATCAACTTGACTTTAGCTTCTTCAATCAAACGACTTGCAAAGAGATAAGGGTTTGGAGAATCTAATCTACTCCTAGAATGCAAGAAACTGTGGATGTCTTTGTGACTCTACTAGACTTAGTTTAGTCATCAACCTCAACCAAGCTAGGGCAATCTCCTAAGCTAAATGTAAGATGTTCAAACTACCACCATTCCATTAACACCATCCATCGATGCATATCAATGTGTAAGAAATAATCGAAGTTAAGTTCATATAGATGTCATTTGACCACGCAAGGCAAACTTACAATCAACAAGTAGCTAGTGGTTGGTCTAAGCGAGTTCACCAAAGAACCATCCAAAATATCTTCCATTTAACTAAACACTACTTCTAATCTACTCTAAGTGAGGAATTCAAGAAACCATGCAATACTCCAAAGCAACACAAGTAATCCTCCATGAAGACCAATAATGGATCAAAAATTACTTTGATAGCATTATGGCAACAATTTCAACAAGTCTCTCCCTTACTCTACCCTCTAATCTTATCTCCTCTCCAACGAATCTAAAATCTAACCCCCTACAAATGAGAAGGCCTTGGCCTTTTATAGGTGCTCAATAATTATGAAGGGCCAAGATCAATTCAAAATCAATGGCCAAGATTTACCCATTACAAACCCTAATTAGGGTTGCCATACTATCATCCAGTTACATGAAGGCACCACCATATGGGCCAATGAGAAAATTACAATGCTTTTGAGAGCCAATGAGAAAATTGTACACTTCGCATAATATGATTGAATGTGCTTGGGCATGTGTAATTGGAATTTTCTGATTGGTTGAAGACAAGTGGGTGCCACCTCAACATCCTTATCTTGTAGACTTGATCAATCTTTTGGTGATGAAAAAATATCTCTTGATACTCAACATTATCAAGCCTTCGATTGTGATTACATATTCCCAAATTGCTTCATCTATTCAAATTTTCTACATCTTCGTTTTTGGAAATTTTGAATTTTCTCATTGCCGTGGTTTGAACTTGCTTGTATTTGCAAACTTGATGTCTCTTTTGATGCCTTAAACTTTGATCTTCTTGAAGTGATGAGGCCTTCATGCACTTGGATCCTTCAAATGAACTTGGATTTCCAGAGGAGATTCAAGTTGGTGATTTTTCCTTTTCCTTATTCTTCGTTTTCTTGAACTCCATCTTGATCTTGACCTTGATCTTGAATTTGCACTTTGATAACCTGAATTTGAACCTCCTTCTCACTTGAAGTCCTCGAGCTTAACTTGGCCAGCATCCACTTGCTCTTTGAACATCTCCTTGCTCCATATTTTCCTTGCAAAAACAAAGGAGAAATTGCATTAAGCTCACAAGATGGATAAGAATGAATGGAATGAAGGAAATCTGAAAGCATGAAATGAAATTGCATCTATATTTGCTTGAAATCAACCTTTTCTTCAAAACAAGGAGGCAAAATGCAATTTTGATCATGGATTTTCTTTAGTTCAAGACCAAATTTCTCTTTTTCAATTCGGATTTTTCTAAGTTTTGGGTTTGATATAGAATGGCCTCGTAATGCCCCTTGTTTGGATACTTTGGAATTCAGGAACAACTACTAGAAATCCTTATTCTTATTCCAAATTACAATCTCAATTCCACTATAAACATGTGAATTGATAGCCTAGAATCAATGTTATGTCAAATGACTAACATGAAAACCACTTACTATCTCTGGTTTAGACCCTTGGATACAACCTTGATGAGATGATCTTGTGGATGAACTATATTAATACAATGGTGTGATCGCTATTCCAAATGGCTTCTTTATGAATATGTGCTATGTCTTACTCTTGCTAGCAGTCAACTCCCTTGAGATTGCAGAACTGAAATACTTGAATAGTAAATCCAATTCCTTAGACCATAGGTCTATCTGAATATGAAAGAAATGTAATGTCTTATAATGTTATGGATATGCAAAGAGAATTTATTCAGTCCCAGCAAACGAATGAAGATTGTCTTTATCTAACTATTGATCAATGAGGGAAATCCATATAATATAGTGATCGACAATCTATTTCTGATATAGATCTTCCATGTATGAAAGGTGACAATATTGCTTACAACGGTATGGTAGTATGTTCAATTTATAGTTATAAGACTGCAGCTAATACTGGTGTGGTTTCTGACCCTCTCTAGTCTTATCGTCTAATTCATTTGAATGTGGGTGATGTCTAGTTCTATAGTTTCATAATAGAAGTACTTTATCCAGTTACTACTGATGCTGGTTGTTCTCAATAATTATGTGAAATGGATTGTATTTCCCGTGCTCCTCTCCTTTGACTGGTCTTTTGGTGATTGTATATGCCTTTAATTTGTGGGCTGGGTTGGAAGGATCCACGTTTTCTCTACCCGTCTGCAGGAGCGCTGATGTGTATATTATAAACAATTTGATCAGAGATTCTTTGCGGGGACTTCCTCTTGTTTTCCTGGCTTTCCCTCTCACACTGCTGACTGGATATTGTGATCTATTTGCTTTTTTCTGATGTCTACTGGAAATCTCGATAATGTCGATGATTATCCTCTCCTCTATATCCTTCCGAATGCCCCTTTCTCTCCTCCTTAATACTCGCGTATGAGAGGAGAGTAGCGACTCTCCTTGAGGGTGCGACTTTAGTCGCTGATTCTATAATTATTAATTATAGTTTAAAGTATAGATTATATTATATTTGTATTTATATAATATATAATATATTTTAGCTTTATATTATATATTTCAGTTTTTTAATATACATTTTTGTTATAATGATCAACATTATACTATGATAATATATGATTATTTAATTTTAATTTTATTTAATATTATTATGAGTTCATATATTGTTTACTATATGTAATTATATTATATTACAATATAATTTATTCTAATTATTGTTGTTATTATTTATTCTTTATTCTTGACAATTATTAAAATAATAATATATTATATTATTATATTATTATATTAATATTCTATTAATATATTATTATGTTAAGGATACATTATATTATATTATTTAACTATTGTATTTATTATTTTAATATTATGTTATATTATATCAATTAATAATAAAATATATTATAATGTATTATTATTTATTTGTTCATTACTTTATTTTTTTATTATTTATTATTAAATCCTATTCTAGAAAGGGGACATTACAGGCCTCAACTCCTAGCTTGAAATGAATTCCCTCAAAATTTTGGACTTTGAGACACAATTATATGCTCAGATTTTACTTTCTTTTAGTACTTTATCTCTACTTTTAGAGTTCTTTTAGTACTTTATCTCTACTTTTAGACTTCTTTTAGTACTTTCTCTACTTTTAGAGAAGATCAGTTATATTTCTGCCTTAAAACTCCAAAAAATACCTCCCAAGTAGTAAAATCCCTGCTAAGGAAGAATTTGCCACTCTTGAGGAGAGGTAAATCTGCTTTTGATTATTGTGAAAATGAATTGCCTTCATTGCTCTTAAATAGGCGACTTGAAACATGAAGGGGCATGACTACCTTTACGCCGACTTGTACCCTTCATTGGCCAATGAAAATCATTTTAATTCAATCCCTTTGCTTTCTCATACTGGACGACCTGAATAAAGGGGGAAAGGCACACTTTTTTTTCGCTCATCAAATTATCTTGTATTCGCACCTCCCTCTCTTCATTTGACTTGGCCTAAGTTGGGGCGGAAACTTGGGGGGTGCTAGGATTATGAATCCCAGCTAGGGGGCGGATTTCGCCCCTTAGTTGGGATTGGAACAATATTCCCAATTGAATTCTCATCTCCCCTATAACATCCTTACTTTGTTTTCTCACTCATCTCCTAACTTGTTGGGTGAAATCAACTGGTTTTTGGATATTCAAAGACCAAATTGATCAAATTTTTTATCTCTTTTCTCAACATATCATCACTCGTATGTTCTTATCCTTCGTTTTCTTCCCTCATGCAAATTTGAAGCCTAGTTTATGTTGCAAACGTCATGATTACAAGGCGGAAATCACCCATGTGTTGGGATTTGACCTTAATAATGGGGCGGGATTTCGGCCTCTCAAGGGATTAGGAATCCCAGGTGGTAGGCGGATTATGCCTCTCTCCTAGGATCATCCATTTTGCACTTCTTCATGTCAATCCTTGTGGTCTTAATCAAACACATCTTCCTCCTTCGTTTTCATGCTTCCTTGGGCATGGGCGAATTGGAGAGGGGGGCGGGGGGGCGGTGAGTCCATTGTTTGCTAGAGGCAGAAATTCAGCCTCTCTTAGGACTGAGAATCCCAAGTATAGGGTGGATTCAGCCCTCTCCTTGGGACAACTTCTTCAGTCTTTAACACTTGACTTTCTCTAGTTTTAGGCTTGAAAGCCTCCCAACTCTCTATTCTTGGCTTAGGTGGATGATGCATTTGCAGCTCATTGTTCAATTCCCATATTCTACCCTTCATGGATCTACTTCTTCACCCCCATGCCTTCATGTCTTTCCCATTAATGCAGCGCGGAAATCCTCTATTTATTGGGATTAGGAATCCCAAGGAGGGAGCAGATTACGTCCCTCATATAGGATTTTTACCTTGTATTCCGACATTGCCTCCTTTGGTCTTCAGCGTTTCACTACTCTCTCAAGGATTTGGTCGCCATTGTCTTAGGTTGATGTAATGATTGTTGCCTTGGATTTTCATTTAAACTATGCCTTAAGTCATCCTTGCTTTTGATAGTCTGATTGAGGAGGCGAAAATCTCACCTTTGTTTGGGATTGGGAATCCCAAGAAGGCAGCGGCTTCCGACCCTTCTCTAGGATTCTTTCTTACCTTCTCATCATTGTCTATTTGATTTCAAACTTATCAATCCATGCCTTGTTGATCTACTAACCTTTGGATTGGGGTCATTGCATTTGTTTTGAATCATTATCTCAAACCATGCCTTGCATTGTTCATGCTTGAGAGGCGGAAATTTCATGGTTGTTGGGATTGAAAATCCCAAGTAGGGAGCAGATTCCGCCCCTACCATAGGATTTTACATTGCTTCACAACTTCACCTTCTTTTCATCTTGGCTTTGCTTTGCACCATTTCACACCCTCTCAACTGTCGCTTACACTTCAAGGTGGGTTTTATACTTATTTCAATCTGAATTGTGCATGCTGAAGTCAGATTCCTCATGTCTTGTTTACACTTTCTCAATCTGATTTACAGTTTTCTCCTAAGGATTTGACCTTCATACACTAAGCACAATTGATCCTCTACCTTGTAAGGCCTTCATCCCCTGTTGGATTGTGAAGAAGGGCTAGGATTGAGATCCATGAGAGAAGGCAGAAATCAAGGTGGTGTTGGGATTATAAATCCCAAGGGGAAGGCGGATTCCGCCCTGCCCTTGGGAATTTACTTCATGCCCTTTTGCCCCAAACTTAGTCATTTTTATGCCCTTCTCAAGCCCCTCTGTGTACTTAGTGATACTTAATTGAAATTGAGTTGTGAAAGGCTGTTGTTTTGTCTCCAATTTCTCTTTGCCTAATCCCTAATCTGAATGTTGGTATCACACACTTGTGCATCTCTTTTCCCACTCTCAAGCCTTGTTCAAAACCCACCGACTCTATGCCTACCCCCTTGAGGAAGACTTCACCTTCTAGCCCAAAGACCTGACTTACTTCATGCTCTCTCTCTCTCTCTCTCTGACTTGGAAACTTGAAAATGCTACAATCTAAAACCTCTCTCTCTCTCTCTGACTTGGAAACTTGAAAATGCTACCAATCTAAAACCACCTAAGACCACTAACCTACTGCTAAAGCAAAAAAAAGGGGGTCCCCATTCGCAATGGGGTGATGGTGTGAAAACCTCACAATGCCTCTTTCAACTCACTTTATGTGTTGATTGATGTCAACACTCTATGCTAAAGCTCCCACCTGCTTATGCTTGTCCACATTATTTGTTACAAGTGACCCCTCTTTGCCATAGTCACATCTCCATAGAAGGCAGGGGCAATTGGGGAGAGGTAGGGACATTTAATGGTGTGAAAACCTCACAATGCCTCTTTCAACTCACTTTATGTGCTGATTGATGTCCACACTCTATGCTAAAGCTCCCACCTGCTTATGCTTGTCCACATTAATTGACCTCTCTTTGCCATAATGACACAGTGTTTAAACCCACACATAAATGCTCCTATCTCTCCCCAATTGCCCCTGCCTTCTATGGAGATGTGACAGTTGTCTACTATGAATGCAGAATTATCCCCTCCACATTTAATTTATGAATGGATAGGGAAGGGGTTATCGCTAGCCTTGTTCAATGGATAGTGTTTTCCATGTTGATTTTGGTACAGCTAGTTTTATCTCAATAATTTTAATGTACATGCCCAACCAAGATCCAAGTCTCTTTTTATACCTCCAATTGATTTGCCTTGGATTAAATCGCAATGCACTGTTGATATTCAACAATTGCCATAAAGGCTTTGAGAGAGGTCAAATCCTAATCCTGCCTATTTTGATCTTCGCCCGGAATTTTATGGCCTATCATATTGAAATTTCATGATGCTTTTGGCATTTATTTGCCTTTAAATTGTTGTCTCAACTAGATTATAGATTGTCAAAAAATACATAATACTAGTTTTAGTTAAATGCAAACGTAATAGTAAAAAATCTAGGATTATGATAAAATAAAATATAAAGAAGAACAATGTTTAGATTTTATCATTATTTTAGAAGTTTGGATGACCATTTTACTCATTTCTTTTTTATTTTTGGTTCTCTCTTCTTTTTATTTCAATACCTTTAAAAAAGGCCACCTTTATCAAATTGATAAATTCTTCAAAAACAATGGAGTTACTTAAACATCCTTCCTCGAGTGAATATGATGCTTTTCAAGGAAGACAAAATTTAAGTATCAAATTTACAAAACAAAACTCTTAAGATTCATTCATTACATTATAACAATGAGCACATTTTAAAAGAATTTAATTGAATAAAAATCATTACATACTTCTGCATTATTCACAGCGAATGAATACCTGGTTTTGTAATGCTCCAATATTACAGAACAATAGTTAACCTTTTGAACTATAATGCCTTCTTTGTGAGAATGCTTATAACCTATGCAGTTATGATCACTTTATTACGTAGGATTTAGGGTTGAATGGTTTGGGTCCCTAAGAGGGATATATCGGCCACATGTGTTTTCTTTCTTATTATCTGAGAAATGAACCCATAAGAATCGAGCCAGGAATCGTTATGGTCTTTGCGAGTATAGATTGAATCCACCTTTGTTCTTTTCATTTTAATTTGGTGCAATGTAATAGAAAGTGGAGTTTTGGACATATCATTTACTAAGTTTTTGTTCTCTTTATTATTCCATCCTGTTATTTGTTAGATTACTTTAGGGATACGTGTAGATGTAGTTCACTGATCATCCATTGTAAACTGTTTGAAGCTTGTTACAACTGCCAGGTTGTGTATTGGCCGGCCTATTGGGAATTCTTTTGGATGTGCCAATTATTACATTGATTGCAATATGGAAGGCTCCTTACATGCTTTTGAAAGGATGGTTCCGACTAGTTCAAGATTTAATAGGAAGAGAAGGACTGTTTTATGATGCTGCCTGCTTACCATTTGCCGGCCTTGCCATCCTTCTTTGGCCATTGGCAGTGATTGGAGCTGTTTTAGCTGCATTTTTTTCAAGTTTTTCTGTTGGCCTTTATGGTGCTGTTGTTGTGTATCAGGTACATGTAATTCATCTCATATGTTTTTTCTAATTTTTCTGTTGCTTCATATTGCTTGTCAATCACTGTCCAGTCTTTATAATGTTTATTTTTCCATTCTTGTTACCTTCTATGGTTTTCCATTTTACGTGCTGTCTAATTTATCATCTAGTCTAATGTTTAGGAAGGTTCAATTCAACTGGGATCAAACTATATTGTGTCTGCAATAGCAATGTTCGATGAATATAGCAATGACTTGCTACACATGAGGGAAGGATCTTGTTTTCCAAGGTACTTTTGAAAATTTGCACTTCCATATTTATGCCTACTTTTCAATGCCTTAAAGAATGACCTACTTATAATGTAAGTTGAAGCTGATTCCTATTCTTTTTTAATGAACAATTCAGTTACACACATTACCAACCTCAAACAAGTTTGAGTTTATACATTGGTTTTATGCTATTGACAGCCAGGCCTCAGTACCGCCGTAAAAAGAAATCTTCCTCTGGACCTGCACAAACATGCTGCTTACCTGATAAACAGAGAACAGACAGTGCTCATAGGGAAGTCAACTCAGTTCCCCATAAACGCATTCCTGAGCATGCAAAGTCATTGAAGAAAACATTTCAACAATTTAACTCTGTGCAGGTTCATAAATAATTATCAATATTCCTGAAATTGCAACCTTATGGTTAGAAGCTCAGTGCTAAAAGATCTTTAAAACTGAATTTTGGCAGATATGGGATCGACTTTTTCATTCCTGTGAGTTTTATGGAAGAGCCCTGGTGCAAGATGGTGTGATAAGGCTTTCAGACATTGAAGAGTGGATCTCCACTGGGAATTCTCGAATTCTAAGTGTTGGTCTTTTGGCGTACAGCATTCTACAGACTCTTATTCATCCTGCGAATTTTGATTCCCTTGACTTCCTACTCTGTATGGAATTGTACTCTCTGTTTAGACAAACTGATTGGTACATTATGGTAGCTTTGAATCAAAGTTTTTTGAACTGAGAACTTGAGCTTCACAGTCTCTTTATTTTTGCAGCTGATGATGCAGAGTTGACAAAGTCTGATAGACCTGATGATCGAGTGGTTGAGTGGTTCTTTCACCCATTGATGATCATGAAAGAACAAATTCAATCATACAAACTTGAAGACAGCGAGGCCCTCTACTTGAGCAAACTAGTACTTTTGAGTAATAGTCCTGAACGCATGGAGACTTGGAAAAATGGCGGGATTCCACCCAGGGATGAGGTGAAGAAGGCTGAATTAGAAGGATTGAGCAGAAGGTATGGAGGTTGATTTCGTAAATGATTCTTCTAATTAAGATAGGAATACAGGCAATAGGTGGGACCTTTAAAGGGCAAAAAAATCATATTACACTTCTCAAGAAACTTTATATAAATTATCATTAGGAAATTAGTCTTTGGATAATGAAAGCCTTCATGTTGATGTATTTATCATAGTTTTCTCTAGCAGTAACATCACTCTCTGGCCAGGGAGATTATATGGCCTTCTGTGGCTGGTCATCCAGTAGAAGTGGCTAACATCCCGGTTTTCTTCAAGAGATTGCCAACCATTAGATGTCTATCTGGCACAATCCTTGTAGTCAGTTGTATAATTAGTGTCTGTGCTCTTTATGAATTATGTTTTCTTGTATTAGTTGTCTTTGTGATGCTTAACTGCATCTTTTTCTCAAATAGATTATGACATATTGCCGATAATTTACATCCATGTTAACACAGCACTTTTTCTTTTGTTGCTTGCTATTTGAGGAGTTTTGCAGAGAACTCCTTGATTCATATGCTCTATTTTTATATTGCGATGTAACACATGGGTGACTTGGGGTTCTCATT
>MU228349.1:2485714-2498904 GCA_018584345.1 Thuja plicata | reverse complement strand
AAGTGTTTTTTTTTCACTTTTTTTACTCTGCTGCCGCGGCAAAGTCCTGGGCTCGAGACTTGCTGAGTCCAGTGAGTCCAAGGACTCTGTGAGTTCGGATGGACTCTCCTGGACTCGGCAGAGTCCGAGTCCAGAGTCACCTGCGCCCGGCAGGCCTGACTCGGCTCGGGACTCTGCGAGTCTAGCCCTGACTCTGCGAGTCCTGTAACTCTGATCCAATGCTTCCGCTGTGCATTTATAGTCTTCTCTAAATCAACCAGGCGAGTGGACAACTCATGCTTGGCCTTAGTTGCGATCTCATGCTCATCAACAGAGGCGGCTTCAAGACGCCGCAGAGAATAGAGAAGCTCCCGAAAAGCCCTCTCCAAATCCGTCACCGAGGCTGCTACCTGACTCTCTATGACAGGTTCTGCCACCTTCCAAGCCTCTTGCATAGCTTGTGTCTCGGAAGTAGGCCAATCTCCTGTGAAACACCTATCAAACTCAACATAAAAGTCCTTGCGCACAAAGGGAAGGAGGCGCTGCAAGTCCGCGACTACATCCTCAAGAGCGTGCAACTGTGCTCTAGCCACCATCTCCTTACCTCGTATCGCTACATCTGTCTAGATCTCCATGTCTTCCCGGCTTCGAGTCTGGCGAATCCGAGGCCCTGCCTCACTAGCTTCGCTATCCCCAATCTCCTCTGTCTGCTACTCTACCGAAGACAACACTATAGGGACCTTTGTCTATGCCTTTGGTGTATTTTTGGTCGGGGAACCGATTGCCTCGGTCTCAACTATCTCCTCCGGCCAAGGGGAAAACTTCACAAGTTCCTCTTTTGCTGGTGTAACCTCAAACATGGTGAGCCACTTCTTCATTTCCACCTGTCGTGCCTCCTCTAGTTGTTCTTTTACACTCGGCCCTCCACTCTCCGCTGGAGGCTCCATCTCGACATCCTCAACCCAATCACATGGCTCCATAACCGCAGCTGCAATCTCTGAAGGTGCAACTGGACTCAAAACCACTGGGGCCCTCGGTTGCCCGAATGCCAGATTGGGAACCGTAGTAAGCATGGCAGTGATCGTCACTGGGGTGTATTGGATAGCCCCAAGTTGTGGTGGAGTGAACAAGATAGCCTGTGGTGTGGATTCCACTGCCAACTCCATACGGTTGTGGCTGCTAGTCTTCGACGGACTACTGTCAGATGATGTAGGCTCACGACCATTGTCGATATCTTCTGACTCTGTTTCCTGCTGTCTCTTCCATTGCCCGGATGGTACCTCACTGACATCCAAATATCTCCAGTAGAAAATCAAAGGCTCGTCTGTAGATAGAATGCTCTTCGATCTCAGCACCAACTTCTCCTCCATAATCTGCAGTCGCGTGGCTTCTAGGAATAGCCCGATGGCATGATGTGGCATGTAAAAGGTATGGTGTTACAAGGTCATGAATTCATACATCCTGTGAGCCATTACCGCTGCCCAGTCGTAAACTATGCCATTCAGAATACCACACATCAATGGAATCTGCGTAATGGTGATGTCGGAGGCTCTGCTGGCACCAGTGAGCCGAATTCTAATGACATCCATAATGCATGGCCAGTGCCCTTCGATGATCTCAGCCCTCCTCAATCCTCTGCCTGAAATTGTTTTTGCTAGGGCTTCCACTTCATCAGGGGTAAGATTTCCTGCAACCCTTCGTACCCAATTTTCCTTGACCTCTAGCGTCATTTTCTTGGGCTTGGTGTCGATCTTCTGCCCCTCCTTCCTGGAATTCCAAAAACCCGGCTGAAATCAGCGGTGTGGAATGAAAATGTAAGATTATGTCCCAGGTAGTTGAACGTGCTGGTATGTGAAAATGTATGAAATGATTCTATCATTTGGCGCAGCTGAGGTTCAAAATCTTTAATACAAAACAAGGGCATTAGAATAGCCCAGTGAACCTCTGCGTGTCTGAGACTCTTCTTCACCGGGTCGTCCTCAGGTGTCTGCTGCCACCATCTTCTGCATTCCAGGCCATCCAAGCCTTCGAATGTGACCGTGTGTGCAGTCACTGCCTCCTTTGAGTCTGCTACTTTCTTCGAAATTCCAACATCCATGGCGCCCGCAACCTTCACTCCTGATGATAGTACCTTGGCTTTCTTGCTCATGTTCTCCAACTATTTTCTCCAACTTTGTTTGCCAGCCGAATCCATAACTGTTTCCTGTTTTTCCTTTTGCAATATAACCGCTTTGAAATCCCCAACTGCCTAGAACTTGTATTGTTATTTTCCAACTCAAGACTTCAGTCGTACGACGGACGTCCTTCCCTTCTTTATTGTTTGTACGAAACTATTTTCCTATGTTGTCCACCTCTCATGTTTGGTTGTGCTTTAATGTCTTCGCTGCCCTGCGTGCAATGTCGTATGATGTGCACATCTTGGAGAAAATGAAAGAAAACTTCAAAGTGTCGTCTTATAACCTAGCGTGTTCGTACACCCTCTTCTACCCAAAAGTAATGTTGTTTTTATTTTTTTCGCTTCCTATTCCTCCCTTGCCGATTTCTTCTGGCTTCTTCACGCAATGGGGGCGTAGTTTGCTTATGTTGTCCACGGCTCTTTTTAGAACAGGAGTGGTCACCGTCCGGTGACCATCCGATGGTGACAATCACTGTCGGGTGACTTCACCGTCGGGTGATAGTCACCGTTCGGTGACTTCACTGTTCGGTGTCACCGTCGGGTGACTGTCCGATGTGGTCACCATACGGTGACTTCATCGTATGGTGCTTGTTGCCATACAGTAGCCTTTTTTTCTTTTAAATTTTTTTAACAAGTACAATTATTCTCCAAATGGGGCCTTCTGTCTGGCCGTTCATGATAGATTTTCAATTTCGATCCATTGACCGCGTTCGGAAGCTCCGTATCGTCAAGCGCCTACAACTTGATTGCTCCGTTGCTCCCTACTTCCCGGACCTTATAGGGACCCAACCATTTCACCTTGAATTTTCCTGGCTTAATTTCATTTCGCCCGTTACACTTAAGAACAAGTTGACCCGGTATGAACCTTGCCCGATGGATGTGCTTATCATGCCAATGCTTTCTTTTTTGTTGAGCGACGTCGGTTGCCCATTGTGCCATCATTTTCTGTTCCTCCAGTTTATTTAAGGCATATAGACATTCCCGAAGACTGTCCGTGTCGCCGAGTTTGTTGTCAATAGCTATGCGGAGACTTGGCACCATAAATTCCATTGGAACGACAGCCTCCTAGCCGTACATCAGTTGAAAGGGCGTTTGGCCCATGGTAACCTTGTAGGTGGTGCGGTAGGCCCACAAGACCGAGGGTAACTTCTCCTCCCTATCTTCCTTCTCCACACCATACGACTTGTAAATTACAGAGACCAAGATCTTGTTTGTGGCCTCAGCCTGGCCATTCGCTCTTGGATAGTATGGGCTGGATAGAGAATGAAACATCTTAAATTCTGCCGTGAGGAGCTTTACTACATGATTCACGAAGTGACCTCCCTTGTCACTTGTCAACTAAAGCGGAATGCCATACCAAGTGATGATTTGTCCATAAATGAACCGTGGTGTACTCACATCCATATTGTCAAGTAAGGCACGTGCTTCCACCCATTTTGTTAGGTATTCCGTAGCCACCACTATATATGTGCATCGCCGTGGTCAACTGGCTTTCAAAGGTCCCACAAAGTCCAATCCCCATCTCTCGAATAATTCCTGTGCAGCCGAGGGGTTTAAGGACATGAAATCCCTCTTAAGTGGTTTTTCGGTCCGCTGGCACATGTCATAGCTAACAACCCATTCCCTGGCGTCGTACAATGTCGGGCACAACAATCCGGTGAGTAGTACCTTCCTTGTTGTATCAGGCCCCATGTGTCCTCCCGCCGGACCCTCATGTGCTTCCCTCAGAATACTTGTAACTTCTTCCTCCATCACGCATCGTCGAAGGACTTGGTCTGGCCCCATCTTGTAGAGAAGCCCATTAATGAGTTGGAACGTTCGACTTCTAAGGACCAGTTTGCGTCGTTCTCCTAGCGGCAATTCTCGAGGAAATTGAGACGTGGAGAGGCACTCACCAATGCTGGTGTACCACGCCGGTAAGACCGCAATATGGAATAGGTGCGCATCTGGAAAATCATCATTCACTCCGTCGGCAGGTTTTCCAGATTTTATTCTAGACAGTTGATCTGCAATCACGTGACTTTTGTCCGGCCGTACTATAATGGTGAAGGTGAATTCTTGCAACAACAGCAACCATCGGCTCACCTGTCCTTGGATTATTGGTTTATTCACCAAGTACATTAATGCTTGGTGGTCTACATAAAATTTGAAGAGGGTCGCGAGCAAGTAGTGTTTAAATTTCTATACGACATAGACCATGCCAAGGGCCTCTCTTTCTGTTGTGCTATAATTCTTTTCTGCCTTTGAGAGTAACCTGCTGGCGAAGTAGACTGGGTGATCCAACGCATGGTCACCGACTTGAGCCAATGTCGCACCTATGGAAAAGTTAGAAGTATTGATGTGCACGTGGAACTCTTTGTCCCAGTTCGGATAAGTCAAAATGGGTGCCCCCAACAGTCGTGATTTTAATTCTCTGAAGGCTTCCTCCTGAGTCGTTCCCCATACGTAGGGTTCTCCCTTTTTGGTGAGATTGTCAAGGGGGTAGGATATCTGGGCAAATTTTTTAATAAACCTTCGATAGTAGCCAATATGTCCTAGGAATGATTTAACCCCAGTCACATCTCATGGAGATTCCATATCCAAAATACTCAAACTTTATCGGGGTCGGTTTTGAGTCCCGCTTTGCACACGATATGCCCCAACAGGCTTCTCTGCGACACCATGAACTGACATTTCCTGGGGTTTAATGCAAGTCGTGCCGTTCGGCACCTGTCCATGCACTCATTGAGGGCCTTCAGATGTGTCTCCTCCCCACTATATATGGACCAATCATCGAGGAAAGCCTTAAAGTTACCGACGAACATCTTATCGAATATATGGAGGATTATTCTCTGGAACGTGGATGGTGCGTTACAGAGACCGAATGGCATTCGGTTGTAGGCGTATACTCCGTCTTCCATCGCAAAGGTTGTTTTCAGTTTATCCTCTTTTGCTATTAATATCTGATTGTAGCCAGAAAATCCATCCATGAATGAATACATTTCGTGGCCAGCCACCTCCTCGAGGATAGAATCTGTAAACGGAATGGGAAATGGGTCTTTAATAGTAACCGAGTTCAGGCACCGGAAGTCAACACAAATCCGGATCTGGTTTCCCTCCTTGAGAGAGATCACGATGGGAGATATGCATTCACTAGTTTGAACCTTGAAGATAATCCTGACCTCGAGCATTCGTTCGATTTCATCTTTCACCCTGGCGGCATAGTTTTTGTTCATCCGGTATGGCCGTTGTCGTATTGGTACGACACTTGGTGCCAACGGAATACGGTGAACGCACAGTTCGGGTGGGACGCCCTTCAAGTCCTTGTACGTCCACACGAATACATCTTTGTATTTAGTAAAGATTTTGAATGCCACGTCTTTTAAAACTGGGTTCCAATCATCCCCTACAAGTATGACTTTCGCTTCTGCTTCCGTGCCGAGATTCAGGGGTTTCACTGATGGTTCCTCGTACCTCATGTCATTTTGATCACCAAACTGGTGTGTTGGTGCACTATCAATTGCAGCATTCCCTTCCTTATATTCCTCGTACTCTGGGGGAAATTTGTCTAATTCCTCTTGGATGCTTAGTACATTGCATGAAGGAGTGAACATCTCATAATCCTCCATTCGCCAATGGAAAAGTCCATTCAGTGAATCCATATCATCTTCCGAGCATTCTCCCAGATTTAGTATGCCTTCCTCATTTGGTTCCATTCCGTGCCTTCCTTCGTCTTGTCGGTCGTTTTCTCCTTCAGATTCTGAGCCCGAGGAAGAGGCGAGTTCTTCACTCACCAACTGAGTCCAGAGGTCAATTGTAAATTTCCTGCCTCCACTCTCCATTGAAAGGGTATTTCGTTTCTAGTTATGGTTTGCCTTGGCTGCCACTAGCCACCCTCGACCTAAGATGGCGTCGTAACCCTTCTGCTTAAGTGGAATCACAACGAAGTCAAGTACAAACGACTGTGCACCAACCGTAACTGGTTGTGCCATCAGTGTCCTGAGGGGCTTGATCCCATGTTGATCAACACCCAGCAAATTAAATGTCGGTGGCCACAAGGTAGGCTTCCCTAATTTTTTTGCACGTTTCTTCTGGTAGGACGTTTACTCCCGATCCGCCATCAACTATGGTGTCTGTTAAGTGCTGCCCAGAATGCCCATCTCCACCACGGATGGATGTTTGCCATTAGTGACGGCCAACAACATTGGGTCTGTCGCGGATCCTCCGGGAATGGGAATGTCTTTGTGCATGGTGTTGGTCTGGTTGGCTCGTGTACCCAGTAGTGCTGTTGCCAAATGCAACATGGTATGAAGGAGGTCCTGGATTTTCACCGGTACCTCCACTTGAAGCATCTGTCGTAGGATGTTTTGTTCTGCGTCCCGTTGGCTATAGGGTCCCACTGCCTCTTGTGTCTCTTGTTGGGCCTTCATGGCCTTTTCTAATTCTTCTCGTGCTTCCCGCATCCTCTGCTTCTCGGTACAAGGATCGGGGTACTTGGCTTTCTTAGCTTGCCCCCAGGTGAGGGCAAGTATGGCTTCTATTGTCTGCATATTTCCTTCAATGTCCAGCAGGTTAGTCCCAACGCCCAACTTAGGGCAATTTGCATCTTCGTGGTCGGCAAGACCACACCACCGACACAACTTCTGAGGGGTTTCAGTATTATTGCATTCTCTCACAAAATGACCTCATTGGCTGCATGCTCTACATTGGATCATCGGGCATCCTTTTGCATCATACTGTATTCTACTACGAGTGGAATTGTTGTTCCCTCATCCACCTCACTGGTTGCCTCGGTAGCCCCTCGAAGATGCGTTGTTTTGTTCCGTGGCCCCCGATGTGGACAGCTGCTCTTGAGTGAAGAGCACCTCCTGGTTTCGTACCTTCAGATTGTATGGGCATTCCTTCGTGGAATGTCCCATAATCTGGCAGATGTCACAGAATGCCTTTTCGGGACAGGCACCCTTTGTGTGGCCACTTTCCTTACATTCCGTACACCAGAGTTCGTCGTCTTTGCCCGTACCCCCCTTTATTGTCTTAAATTCCTTTAACATTCTCTCCATATCTTTTTGGAGTGTCGTGACCTTCTTTGGTCCCTCGTCATTGCTGCTTTCTTCGTCGGAAGTGTCGTCGTCCAGCGAAGAGGATTTACTTCTCTTCTTTTTCGATGTCTTCTCCTCACTTTCCAGGTCCATGGCCCGGTTATATGCATCGTCATACGACGTCGGGGGTACTATCTTCATCTTTCGCCATAGTTTGGAATTCAAGCCCTCGACAAACCATCTCTTTTTGAGGCCATCTGCTGGTTGGCTCCATTTTCTCGACTAACTCCTTTAGTCGGTGGCCATAGGCTCGTACCGTTTCCTTCTTGCCTTGTTTTGTGCCGTAGATTTTACAGACTATTTCGTTATCGTCCCGTGTGGTTACCTTCATTTTGTCCAAGTCAGAGTACCAATCAATGGCAACTCCTCTCAATGTGGCAGGAAACTACTTCACCCATTCATCCTGGTCAGTGACCCCATTGCCTGACCAGATGGTCACAGGTACGGCAATGCTGTACGGGATCGTCCTTCCCATCGCCATGAAATTTCAGCAATTTCTCTTTATGGATCGCCATAGGTGGTTTGACTGGTTGTTGTGTCCGCGGTGGATTTGTACTCCGACACCGCCTGTGCCAGCACTCGTACCCGCACTCACTTGGTTAGTGTGTGTAGTATTGACCAGTGGCACTTGCCCTTGTGCCTGTGTAATTGGTGGTACTGTACTATGTGGAGTCGTTGGCTCAAACAGAGGGTTCACCTGTGCGCCAATAGCACCTTCGGTCGTACCGTCTCATCGAGTTTGGTTCTCTGCACCAGGTGTACGGGTCAGACTCTCGAACTGACCTCTCTTTTCCTGAAATACAGCCTTCCTCCACTGTGTTTCTTCAAGCATCTCCTCCCTACTTTGCTCTCTCCGATGCTCAGGCGAAGTGAACGGCTCCTCGTCGGCCTGTGCACCTTCCGTACCACTTCCGAGGTTCCCTTCGGGCAAGTTGGTCTTGGGCAAGTTGCCTCAGCCTGCGTTGGCGTTCAATTTGCAGTGTGAAGATTAAAGCCTTCTGTGTGGCCTCACATTCATCCTCCCGTACCTTCTTATTCTTATCTTTATTTAAAAGGTTGGGCATCAAAACTAAAGACAAAGTATTGTTTTTTAAAGAGCACTTGTTTTATTCATTCATGTCGGTTTACAAAATTGTCAATTGAATGACTTTGCATTACAATTTTTTTTTGTGTCCTTTTCTCCCCTTCGGCTAGTCTTCACATTTCAGAGTCCCCTACGGTTGTCATCGCCTTCCTCCTGGCGACGGAGGTTTTCCCGTGCGTCGTATGCGTGGAGGATTTCCTGACGGCGTTCCTCTCGAACAATCTCCTCTAGGTGAGCGCGTTGTGCGAGCGATACCTGTGCCAACAAGCGTGGGAGGTGATTTAGCAATCGATTGGCTGTAGGATTAGCCTCAATCGCGGCCCACACGGCACTTGTTGGAACTTCCTCATAGGCCTCTCGGCGGACGTAGGTTTCTATTGCCACCTAGAACATGTAATGTCCCCATTTTTAGCAGGTCATTGAATTGATGGTGCTAGGTCATTATTGCGATCCCCGTGGTCTGGCGAGGTGTTTAGAGGGACATTGGTGAGAACTTACTATTTATAGTAAGTCAATGGATAGTTCCGATGAGCTCAGATGAGTTAGAGGAGTTGAATGATGTTCTCAGTTTTCATTTCTGGCTTCCGGTTTGGGCTCCAAGAATCTCGGAGAGAGCGTCTATTTTTAGTAAGTCACCCCGTCAGGTTCATTCGTCATCTTTCAACATCATGATCACTCTTGTGCAGACAAAACTCGATTCTAATGCTTCTTCAATTGTTTTCGCAAGACGGGTGGATTATTATTATTATTATTATTTATTTAAATTTGCTAAGGTTGCCATTATTGTGGATATTATATGCTGGGCACCTTAGTGTTATAGCTCGTTGGAACCGGGATGAAACGTTTTAAATCTTGGGCACAAGAAACAGGGACCTTGTGTGTCATAATTTCATGATATTGATGAAAAGGTCATTTTTGGAGCCAAATGAGTTAATAAATTATATTACTCAATATGTGCCTAAGTATAAAAAGTGTTTAAGTGAAAAGTGTGGGAGAGAAGACACTTTTTAATTATAAAAGCAATGCTTTGTGAAAGGAAATCATTCGAATCTTATATAATTTTTCTTCTTGAGCCTTGGGCTAGGGTTTCTGAGTTCTACAATTTTGCAAATGTGCTGAGGTAAACATTTGCTACATCTCTCTACTATTTATCTATGGCTAAGGGAGAAGTTGATTTATTCTAAAAGTTATTGTCTGTGGAATTGGAGATTCCTGATAATTAATTGGCACACTGAGGGTGTTATTAATTTCTGAATTGAATTTTCTTTAGAACTGGGGCCTGCTTGAAGAGGTCGGTTTAAATTCTGGAGTGGTAGAATTATTCCAGCGTTCAATTTGAGAGTTTCCTGGCTGTGAATCGAACCTTATTACTAGAGGTTAATCTGCGAATTCCGACTTTGCAAATTTGTTGTGAGTTGGGAATTCATTCTGTCGTGAGTCTGTTCCTGGCGGCAAAGATTGTACTAGGCTGGACGACATTATTGGTTGGAAAACGTCATCCTTCCTGCTATTTGCACGTGTATCCTCCTTGGCCGCGATCTTCCTACCTTGGCACCACGTGGGGGTTGCAAATCACAGGGAAATTTCTACTGCTGTCGCCTGTGGAATCCAATCACCATTGCACGTGGGGAATAAAGAGTTTCAGCATCCACATTTACCAGCTGACATGGGATTGCAGAAATTAATAACAGGTTTTTATGTATCTGATTTTTCTGTTGAAACAAATAATAAATTCAGCTTTTGAGGAGTGGATATATTTGTATGTTTAAATGATTGATTTTATGCACATGTTAAAATTATGATTATTGGAACATAAATTCAAAACAATCAATTCCAACTACAATTTACCAAAAATAATGAATTTGCTAGAAAATTTGAGTCAGAGCTAGACAGGGTCATTACAGAACAAGATTCTAAACTCCCTTGTCTGATTGTCTTCACCTTCGTGCAGTTCTGTACATGCGTCGTTTGCTTCCGGATTAATTTCATCAACCGGTAGGCCCATCGTGTCCGCACGTCATCCAGTTCTTGTCTTCTCGAGTACGTCTAGGCAACGACGCCATATGTTTGCCCTCAAGGAATGGATTCAACAGATACATGTACAAGCAAAGTATATAACAGAGAAGTATAATAGCATTGTATTCATTTATTCATCATCAAGTACAACAATATTTCATATATCATAATCTGCCCCTTCTTACGGAAAGGAGAATATATACATATAGTGTCTGAAAGGATGCGAGGCGAACTGTCGCATCCGTGTAACTCCTTCGGACCGACTAACTGTCTAACTACCCATTTACCAGACAACAACCATTTTAGAAATTTCATATTACTAGGAGGAAATATGGGGTATAGGCTATTCTTTTACCAAGTCCTAAGTCGGAGGTGTCTAGGTGTACTTCAACAGGTATGCACAGTCTTCCGGCGAACTTCGTAGTTCATAAATCTATCCCTTCACTGAAAACTTAGGTGGTTTCGTTTTTCTTCCTCTTGTTTAAGGGAAGGAATCATACTTCAGGCTTTGAGTTCATGAATCTATCCCTTCACTGAAAACTTAGGTGGTTTCATTTTTCTTCCTCTTGTTTAAGGGAAGGAATCATACTTCAGGCCTTGAGAGGGACAAATGAAGGCTGAATGCGAGAGTGGTAAAAATGAAAGGAGATCCTCAAATGGCCGAAAATGAAACAATTGGACTTAGTGAAATTTTCAAAATGTAAAACAGTGGTTGTCAAGGAAGGCATGTGACATATGAAGGAAAAGATAAAATCCTAAGCCAAATTTTTTGAGATTTTTGCAACTTGGGGTCTTTCAACAAGGCATGGAAAAGGGGCCAAGGCAAGGAACGAAGACATAACATGTACAAGGTAGTCCATATAAGATTTCTTGGATCGATGATCATTGATGAGCCACAAGTAGAAGTAAGGTGGATAACTTATGAAGCACAAAATTAGGAGGGCTAGACACACAAAATTTGATGTGCCAACATTGGCTCTAGTTGGGAACATGTGTCTATTGCAAGCATAGTGAGAATCGAGAGCTTCGGGGGCAAACCAAAATTGGGAAAAAGGGAGTGGGACTAGCTCACTAAAGACGACAAGACAATAAGTACAAGACCAGACACAATACTAGCGAGGAGAAACACCCTATAACCAATGACACAAGGGTCTTTAACTTTGAAGGTATGGCTGCAAACAAGACTTAGCACTTTATTGCAAGTCAGACCCTACAATCTACCCATGGCACATGACCATGAGAAGATTGTTATATATGCTTGCCTCTATCAAAGACAAGGCTATTGAAGGACCTGATCTGCCTCAAACCAATACCATCATTACTTAGCTGGATCAAATGAGGCCATGTACGCATATGCCAACCTGTGAATTCCTTCCACACTTTGAAGAAAAAATGCATATTTAGCATCAACGTTGCAGAGCAACCATAAGTAATAGGTGGTGAACCTATTCTTGAACATACCAAGTATGAATACAGTAGTGGGGGCAGAAATTTGTGAAGTTGGGCCAGCACCTAGAGAAAAGACACTCCTTGGAAGAAATGAATCGCCCTCACACATGAGCACATTGTTACTATATTTTCTGACCTCCATAGGTGAATTGAGACAAAAAGAGAATGTCTCCAATTCACATGGAAAATAAAATTAAAAAATAGTGAATTGCCCTCACACATGAGCACATTGTTACCATATTTGCTGACCTCCATAGGTGACTTGAGACAAAAAGAGAATGTCTCCAATTCACATGGAAAATAAAATTGTGCCTGATTGCATTGTTGATTAGATTGAGGAAAATCTTTCCCTACCGAATCAAACTGAACACTTTGGCACACTATCAAGCTGAGCAACATGTTGATCTTCCTCATGAAACACATGTTGTTGCATGTCCATACTATGAACTATATGTTGGGGCCAAGTGAAAAACTCAAACTCAGGCACACTATCATCCCCACCACAAGAAGCTACATCTTCATGTCAAAGAAGAGCCTCATATTCGATTCTGCTTGCCACAGGGACAATAGGGGGTTGACATACCTTCAAGTCAGCTATGCTGATGCAACCTTCATTGGTGCAATCATTTGAATCATGAGTCACTTTATGTGAAGAGCTACTCGTCAAATTGTATCTCTGTTTCACATTCACCCTTGCAATCTTTGTGCTGCAAAAATCAGACCTATAACACATGTATCTTTGAATCCTTCCATATCCATGAGAAACAACAATCTCAAATGATCCTGTTGAAGTGCACTGTGCATTAGGAAGATTGCAAGTTGCACACCAAAAGTGGAGGCTCTCATATGCATCCAATGCAAAATCCTCATAATGAATATCACCAACTGTACCTACACTTATTTCTACATTTTTATTTTCATGTACAGCTGCACCTACGCTATCATCGTGCAAACAACCAACAACTTCAAAATCAGGAAATGGGACAATGGAAGGCAAAATATCAAACGAGGCAAGTCCTTGTTCACCATTGAATTTATCCATCCATGCAGGTCGTGCATAATCAACTAGCTAAGTTGATTCATCTTTGTCCACCAAGTAACAAGAGGGTCATCATGCAACACAAACTCTTCAGATGCAGCCACAAGATGGTCCCTGTTGGTGCCCAAAAACGCTGAATTGAATTTCCTTTGGACTTGCCAATCCAATGATGGGAAATCCAATTATTTTTGACCAACTAATGGGAATGATCGATTATGATCCTCTTCCCCTACGCTTCTAGTTCTGCAGGACCAAGGCGGGTGAACCTTCACCTGAACAGGATTTTTATAGCAGATAACCTGTGTATGGAACTCAAACTTCCGTCTCTCAAAGTATGGCAAGGAACTTGAAATAAATATAACTGAAATC
>MU228349.1:2435660-2470454 GCA_018584345.1 Thuja plicata | reverse complement strand
ATGGAGGATTAGGACATGGAGATGAAGGAATTGTAGGATCATGAGGAGGATCTGGAGGGATGATGGGATCTTGTGGTGGAGATGAAGGTGAAGGGATACTTTGATCTTGAGTTGGAAGAGGACCATCAGACTCCATTTTAGGGGTGATTTTGTCTTGATTGAATGGAACCCTTCGAAAGAATGGGAAGGATGTCATGATCTTGCTTAGGAATAGGAAGTGGAAGGTCCATAAGACTTGGAAGGCGAACATTTGACTCAATTTTAAGGGTGAATTTCTCATGAAATTCGATAGAATCATTTGGGAGAATGGGTAGGATGTCATGATCTTGCTTAGGCATAGAAAGTGGAAGGTCCATAAGACTTGGAATGAAACTTTGTTCTTGGGATGGAAGGGGATCAACTTGGATAGGATGGACAAGGATAGTGGAATCTTCATGAGCTTCTAGAAGTATAAGATCTTGGTCAAAAACTACATAGGTTTGGTCATTCTTGGGATCTTGATCTTGATTTTCTTTAGGACTTGTTTCTTCATGCTTTGCATCATCCCCTTGACATAGGGTATCAATTGGAATTAGGGTATCAATTGGAATATGTATGGTGAATTCTTGGAAGGGTTCAATGTTTTGACATGAGGGATAAGGATTTTGAATGGGACTCTCTAGAGTAGGTTCATCTAGGAATGGAGCATATGGTGGCATTGGATCTAGGATAGCTGAGTCGTAAAAGGGATTAACATTGAAATCTATTGTGGATAGCCCTTGGGAGGTCTCGTCATTGGATATATCGTTCGATAGGAATGGAAAAGATTTCTCTTGTGATTCTTCAGGGGATGAAGGACTAATGGGAAACATGGAGGCTTCTTGTGGGACAACTTCTTCATAGGAGATAGATGTGTCAACAATGTTATTGTTTTGGAATGGACCCTTGCTAGACATGGGTAGATGATTTTGATCTTGCTTAATAATAGAATGATGTCTATGATTCAGTTTTTGAATTAAACTCTTGAAAGGTTTAGATTGGTCTTCCAAGGATGACATATTTTCAATTGTGTTTATTTGGGAAATCATCGATGGTGGATTTGAGGAAATAAGAGGACGTTCATTGACTTGTGATGCGATCTAAGACATATAGTCAATAGGATAGGGATATAAGTCCTCTACAGTGTAAGACTTTGGTTGACTTTGACTTTGAAGATCATCTAGCTGATTTTGCAGGTCTTGCACTTGTTGCATGAGGATATTCTTTGCCATTGTTTGTGTGTCAACTCGGGGAAACTTTCTAGATAGACAAGAGGGTTGTTGTCATCATAGTAGTTGGGTTCTTGTTCTTCTTCGTATGGGGGAAATGGGTTATCATCTTGCTCTTTTTCGCACGGGGGAAACTGGTTGATGTAGGACTCATCGGGTTGTGTCCTATCCTTCGACCTAGTGAAAGGTCCTCCATAGGGTGTATAAGACATAGTGTTGTCCATATTTTTTTGACTAAAATAAGTGATATAAAGAAAACAAAAAAAGGATAACCTTTCTAAGAGAGTCCGAGTTATGTTTGGACAAGGGTAATTCTTGGGACAGTTTTAGATTTCTCTTGATCTCAAAAGACTTGGTGATATAAGATATGAATTCTGACTATTGCCTTGGACAAAGTCGTTGATAGAGATTGATGATTTGAGATAACAGGATCAAGATAATCGAGTCTGAACTTTTGAACTAACAATGTTTTAGACAATAATCGTGCTTTTAAAGAATGGATGATCTTTAATGTTTAGAGATTCACACAATATTCTTCACATTTTTCTGGGATGTAGACACTGATCTTTTACACAAAATGGGAATCTTTCCGAAGTTTTCGGGAAGAAAATAAATGTTCAGAGTTCCTGGATAAGTGCGGCAAACTTCCAGCGATTGCGGCCAAGTGACAGATCAACTGCGGTTATAATCATTGATTGCGGTAATTAAAGGCTCAAGTACGGCAATAAAATGATCGATTGCGGCATAATTCCGTCAATTGCGGCAAGATGCAGGCAATTGCGGCAAAATGAGACAGTCTGGAAAAGATCTCAAATTTGGCTTATCTGTCTGATAAAATTGATTTCTGGAACAAGGTTTCTGATTTGCAGAACAGGTTTGATGTTGACAGCCTAGACCTGAACACGCTGGACTCGTTTTGACAGTTTTTGATGTTGGTTTTGCGTTTTTGGAAACTGATCATAGAACAAGCACAATAGACAATGTGTTTCGTAATCTATCATGGGTCTTGAAACAAGGATAAACAGATTAATCTAGGTCAAAATTGGCTTCAAAATACAATGTTATAGGCCCATGCTTGAATGTTCGTTAGTTCACACAAGTGTCACACTACTAGGACACGAAGGTCCACAACATAGGCGCTCGTGTTTTCGCCGTTGCCAGATATTGTTGTCGTGCTAGTGAAGATCTCTTTCACTACCACAATATCTTGGAACACATATGTTGGGAATCTTGAGGGGAAATTTTGCAACCCCTTGCACTATAATAAAGCAATCTCAAAAAAAAACACATAAGTCCACCCGGATCCCAAGGGTAGAATTGTGTAATGTTCCTGCGATCACCTGCAAACTGTTGTGATGACAACTCCATCCATGGAGCCAATCAAAACACACTGTCACCAAGCCAGAAATGGTGACCCACCCAGTCTGCAGTACTAACCCTATCTCCACCTGGATCCCAATAGAGACGAATCTCACATCCATCTATAACAAGGAAGAATGGATATCCGATACAATCTGATAGACCAAAATCCCCTGCACACCCCACCAATCTGCTCTGTGTATGAAGTCCATCTTTGCAACAGGGACAAGTACTCCCGAAAACAGTTGTACCATAACCCAAATATCCATCCTCTGCAAAACCATCATGGATATGATGACCCTGCAAGTAGCCTCCTGCTAACTTGCAGTAACTAACCCCATCAACTGCAGATGGAGAAAACCCTTCCCGTAAAGGATGGTATAAACCTGGAGCCAACCCACATCGACGTGCAACCAAATCCTCAACCTGTGGGTCAAAAGAGAAATGATAAGCACTCCTCACTGTGTAATTACGTTAAAATGCTCCAATATCTGTTAGAGGCTCATCAATATGAATCCAAGAATCAGGAGATGGCTCCAATCTATGACTCTTCATAACTGGTTGGGCAGGATCCTGGGTAACCCTCTCAGCAAACCCAACCACAAAATCCCTATGAGGAAGCATTGTAGTCAAAGTATCTACAATCTTTCCCACTAAAAGATGAATATCGCGAGAACCCCGGATGAGAGTAACCTCAGAGCCCTCGTAAGGCCCCTCCTGCAAAACCAGACTCTCAAGCAGGTACTCCATAAACGACTCTGTGCAGTATAAATTATATGAAGAAGCATCAACCTGCTCCCCTGCAATCCACAGCTGATCCCTCAGAAACTGTGGCACTACCAACTGCCTATGGCTATCAGTTGTATGAGATGAAGTAATAGATTTGCTTTCGACAGAAGGAAACAAATCACCATGAGAACTAGTCTCCAAATCAGATGATACCCTGCGCATGTCTTGTGAATCAGAGGGAGTAGTGTCAGGAACTGGCACAAAACTCTCCAACGATTCCACTACTGCTACCTCAAGCCTCTCAACAACCTGCTTTGTATCATCCGTCATTGTGCTAACTACTGGAAGACCTGGTACCACAATACTCTCTCTGCAGTCCTCCACAGATGCACTCACCTCCTTTGTATCTATTGCACATGTACCAAGGATGGATGTAATTGTGTCCCCAACACATCCATCACTACCATCCGTGGAAGATGACTCGCCACCAACCACCACTATATGTAGCTGAACTGGATATGTGGTTGACGTAGACTGCACTCGCTCCAACTCCACAATCACCTCCCCAACTGCAACTGCGACTCCTGAAGATATGTGGCTGACGTAGACTGCACTCGCTCCAACTCCACAGTCACCTCCCCAACTGCAACTGCGACTCCTGAAGAGCCAACTGGGTGCTCTATAACACCCCAGAAGTTGCCTAAAGCTCATGGGTGAGCTCAACTACCTCCTCCTCTATCCCTAACAATGCCTCGTAATAGGTGCTCCCCCACTCAAGCAGGTGTTCCCTGTCAACTAACAACTGTACATAACTCTGCCTCAAAATTTTGATAGCCTCTCGAAGCGAATGAATCTCTACTAGGGAAAGATAGCTACCACCGTGCTCATCTGACATAGGAGCACCCCAACTGTAAACAACCAACAATTGTCGGAGAGCATCATAATGCTCAAGAGCTAAAGAAATATCTCTATCGCTCACCCTCAGCTGTCCGGACACAAGATGTCTGCATGTCTTGGCTCCTCTGTACACTCTCGGTCTCACTAATCGCACTGTGGTAGGAAACTTTATCTACCAAACTCACCTCATGATCACTCTCCCTATGTGCGCTAACAACCTCGCACATGTCCACCAACGAGGTACTGCCACTGGGTACATCTACAAATACATCCCCTGAAGAAGTGGAAGCCACTGCCATATCAAACTCCTGGCACACATCTGCTTCCTCATCCTCATCCGTGAGTCCTTGTAAAACAGGATCCTAGGACCCATCACTAGCAGATGACAACTCTGAGTCAACACTCAATGTCTGGAATAATACACCAGACTCACTGCAACACACATCATCCTCATAGCAAACATCAGAGGTGTCTACAACGCTAGTATTAGCATCGTCTAACTGAGACCCCTTTGCTATCTTTGGCTGCATACATGACTATATGTCATCATGTGAATCAACAATACTGGGGCATGAATCTACATCACCTAACTCCTCCTTACCACTCAAATCATGAGTGTCATCACTAGGTAGCTCCATGCTCATATCCTCAATATAGAAAAAGACTGTTGTCTCCTGTACTGACCCAACACTACGATTGCTGCCATAAAAATCAGACATGTCTGAGCTCATGTCCTCCTCGCAGTCCTCAAAGATGACACCGTCATCTAAGGAATCAGAATCCATAGTGGTATCGACAACATCCACTGCACTCATACTATCCACAAAATTGTCAACATGCTCACATAAAGGGTTGTTGTCCTGAAAATCAAACCCTGTATCACTGGTACTACTACCAACTAATGTAAAGTTGTCATCAATGGTAGTGAACATGTCATCAACCTATTCCGAGTCACTAGGTTTGATATGCTCATGATGTTGAGACTCAGTACCACTGTCTACCAACAATTCAGTCACATCCACATGTCCCTGTAAAGAGTATCCACCCTCATATTTGCAAATAGGACTAGTGGTGGACCCACTAAGTATAGGATCATCTCCAATATGATCAGTAGTTGCTGAAAATTTATCATGAAGATTTATGGATGCCTCACCTGTAAAGACCTCACATCTCTCCTGTCTTTTTTGTGAAGAGGACTTAATGAAAAAGGAAACCAAAATTTTTGTTGCCTTATCAACAGTTGCCGGATTTGAGAGTTTCGCATTTAGCCTTTCTTGAGTTTGCCTCATTTTCTCCATTTCTTTCATCATGGCATTTGTTTGCTTTCTGAGATTAGACATACTGTCCAACTGGTTTTCCTGTATTTTTCCATGATTATAATAATAGCAAGAGTGTTGATCACTCAAGACAAACAAATGAGCTCAATGATTTTCACCCTAACAGGATGGCAGGAAACCGGCTCTAATACCACTATAAAGAGCCCTGTTGGCTCAACCTCAGATCAAACTGGCGACCAACTGTGTTTGTTTGGTTTTTGCAAAATTTTCGAGCTTTCAATGCGTTTGAGATTTAAAACTTTTTGAATTTGGAGATATAAACAACAATGCATAAAAATTTAACTATCCATTGCAAACTGATGCAAGCAATTACAATTGAAATAATGAAACCCACTCCTGAAACCAAACTCCTCCAATTTAATTTGCAAACTTTTAATGAAAACCATTTACAATTTCTAAACTATTAAACTGAATTTTAGTGAAACCTGGCAAAGACTGAGTGAATCGCTGAGTTACACCAGACCTTAACGCTGCTCACCAAATAGCTCCTCCAAGTCGATGTGGATTCTGTGAAATGTAATGCAGCACCATTATGAACCAAATCAAACCCTTTAGGTGAGACGCAGACACTGAATTAATAGCCACTGCTCTTATTGATTACTAACGCTGCCACTGAAATCTTCCTTCCTAACCGCGACTGCCTCTAGAAGCTTCAAACGCAGCTCACAAGGAAAGCCTACGATCAGACATTGCAAGCTGTCCGAATACTTACTAATTTCGCAGAGGATCTATAAGATTTAAGTGCACAAAAACGCTGAAACCCTCCTTGTGGTTCGATCCCAATTTGAAGCCATAGTGACTCTGAATTAAGCCACTTTCAAGCACAATTCATAGGCATCAATTTGCCAATTCAAAGTGCATTATCATGACAGAATTTCACAATTCCATCTGACCCAAACGAATTGAAAACCCTTGACTTCCCACGGCTCAATTCACCCAATTCATAAAAAGAAAAATATGTCCATATCATGTATCGATTTTCTCCTTTCAAGGCATTTACCCAAGCATCTCTAACTAGTTGCTTCGCAATCACACCTCACATAACTTAATAGCTTGGTTTACAAAAACATAGGCATTTCAAATAATGAAATGAATAAACAATTAAATCCCTTCATAATAACATGGCGCCATATTATAAGTTTCTTAATGACCATTAATGACTTGGTTATTAATTAAATTGAACTTAATTAATAACCACCAGGCTATTATCCAAAAATCAAATCACCAAGTGACTAATCCCATCACCACAATTTCTCCTGACAGAGCCAACTCTAGAACGTCCTGCCATAAACAGTAACTGACCAATAATGGACTTACTATAAATAGTAAGTTTCTATAAATGAAAAGTCTGCAGATGTTTCCACAACTCCAACTGATACATTTCTCAGGCGCCCTGCTAAAAGGAAATGTGGAAATAAAGAAAATATCAGAGATTCCTGCCCCAATCTCTGCCCCCGACGTTGCATCCCTAGTTGTCAACACTGCTCTATTCAGTGAGGCAACAATAAACAATAGCAAAATGATCATAATAAGTTGCAACAAAAATACATGCAAGTTTTAGTAAACCTTCGGGAGTATGAGAAGAAAATAGTTGGCATCTTCTAGTGCCCCTGTACCAATAATTGCAAGCCCTTCAAGCTTTAATGTTTTCCATCAGATAGAGAGGCTATGCTATTTGAAATCAAAGAATTGAAGGAGCAGGTCCAGAAAATAAAACAAGATAATACGCAGATTATGAGTAAAATGGACTCAGATTTGGTTAAGTATAGGTTAACTAGAATAAATGGCAAGGTGGATGAAACTCAACTCTATATAATGGGAGCATGCCTAGAGTTGAGTTGAGATTGCCCTGAAGCTATGAGTGTATCCAGTTCTAAGTTGATCTTAGGTGTCTCAGTTTTGGAGCACCAAGTATGTAGTGTCTTATCTTTGCTCTAGTAAGTTGGGGTTTTGAGTGTTGAATGCTAGGCAGTGCTTGAGCATTAGCTCTGCGAATTGCACATTGTTTCTTAGAGGAAGAGAAGGGTTTTCGTGAAGAATTCTCAAAGTAGCTTCACCAGTTGTAGAGAGCTAGGATTTTATCCTGGGACGGCAATGTGATTGTTTCATAGGCTTAAGCACTTTCGGTGGTAGTTGACTTGAGACCTTTGTTGGGTTTTCTTTGATTCTGTTGTATTGGGTTATGTGAATGAAGATAAATTTGTCCCATATTCCGTGTTGTTTCTTCACATGGTTCTTGAATTGTGTTTGTTAAACATTCCTGTATATGCAAAAGTTGTTTCCATGTTGTAGCTGAGTTCGGAACCCAAGTAAGGTGTAAGAACATAAGTTCTAAGGTGCTTGTAGCTCTTAGAAAGGCAGGCTGCAATTCTTTGAGATAAAAGGGGATATGTAAGCAGGGTTATCACACATGAACCCTTGAGGTTTAGGTCTGGGTCTAGGGATGACCTCAACCCTGATATTGGGAGCTTACCACTAGTGATAAACCCTTGAAGTTTAGGACTGGGTCTAGGGATGACCTTGACCCTGATATTGGGAGCTTATCACTTTCTAGTGTAAACATTTGAGTGGTCGCGTGGAGTTGTCACCATGACAATGATTGGAGATGTTACGAAGTCAGCACTTCTAAGCTAGATTAAAGACGCTTGGTTGATTAAGTTGGTAGTTGTTGTGAATTGAATTAAAATAAAATAAAAGAGTAGCGGTTTTTACATTTCTATAGATGTAAAAAAACATTTTGGAAAACCCCTTGATTCACTAAATAGTCTGCCATAGCATTTTCTTCTTGAATACAATAAGAAAACCAAATTTCCTTGTCCAAACTAACTCAAAGTATGACCAAAATCTACAATTCAGGCTGAATCTTTTCTTAACTGCAATATCACAATTTTAGAATCTCGTCTCTCGGGCTTCTGAAACTCTGCCACAAATGTTGCTTTAATGCGAGCCAGGAGAACCTCCCATTCTGCTTCATTATTGGTTTTAGAGCCTATATGCATGGATCCACCTATCATCGTAGCACCTCACGTTGCCCCGATGACCAAGCCTTCTCCAGCCAGACCCGGATTGCCTTTTGATGCTTCATCAAAATTTGATTTAAACTGATTTACTCGAGCCTTACATCTCTCTTTTCTATTAGTTTTTTCTTTTGACTGGTCCCATGAACAGGGCACATTAATTGAAGTTTTTTTTTACTTTTGGTATTGAACAGAGCAAAATTACAACAGATATGGGGCAGTTAGGAAGACTGCGAAGGAAAAACGTACAATGACTAAACATAACAAAAGGATAATAACAAGACTGCCCAGAAACAAACAGCGAAGCTATAAAAACTATTCATAGCTGTATAAAGCTCAAATTTGCTCCAAATAACCGAGAGTCTTGCTGCATATCCCTGGAAATCACCAAAGAAAATCATCACATATCCACTTATCCTCCGCCAGATCCCAATTAATTGAAGATATTACTTTTAGACGAAAAATGTTTAACTAACTTTTCAACAATTTTACATGATGAGGATTCAGAACTTCATATAATAAGGATTCCCAATTTGTGAACTTTTAATAAACATTATTATTATCTGGAATCTCTCACTATTAATTAGTTGTGAAATTCAGAAGGTTTATTACTTTTGTTGACACATTAGTATTTAAATATTTGTAATTTAGTGGTTTGTTGTTTTCTTAATTTATTAATTGGTGAAATGGGATAAAAACAAGAGAGTAAAATTAACGTATAATTAAAAAAAAGAACTTAATGGCAGTGGTTCCCGATGAAAAAAATCTCTTATAACAGAGAATTAAAATACAACAAGCTGCATGTACTCTAAATCTGCACTATCTCATGGTTTATGAGATGAGATGATTTTAACATCCTTTAGGCCAAAGTGTTTGCAAGCCTTATCAGAAGTATTTTTACTTGTTTAGAAGATCTACGACTGTATAATTTAGAGTAAATTCTCAGTTTTTTAAAAGATATTTTTTGGTTTAAGATTTTATTAACGAAGTTATGATTTTAAAATGTGTGCAATTGTGCCGAATACTGTTATATAGTGGCAGCTTCGAAGAAAATGTGTTTCATGTTTCTACTTCATTCAAGTTATACTCTTCAATATTACTTCAACCCACAGCATCTTTGCAAGCGAATACTGTTATATAGTGGCAGCTTAGAAGAAAATGTGTTTCATGTTTCTACTTCATTCAAATTAATACTCTTCAATATTACTTAAACACACGGCATCTTTGCGAGGGAATACTGTTATATAGTGGCAGCTTAGAAGAAAATGTGTTTCATGTTTCTACTTCATTCAAGTTATACTCTTCAGTATTACTTCAACCCACGGCATCTTTGCAAGGATTTATCTTGCCAATTTCAGTATAAATTTCATGTGGGTTGTTTTTAAGTTTTGTAATTGTGATTCAATTTCTGAGACTGGTTTCCTTGTGGGGCTACAGGTTGCAGGGAATTGCTACTTCTCTTTCAAGAATGCCAACTTTTCGGCGTCGATTTCAGAATGTGGTTAAAGCGTTGTATCAAGCAGCAACTGAGAAAAAGGGTGTTAATTTAAGTACTTCAAGATCTTTACCAAATCTTCAAGGCAAGAATAAACTAGGTAGAAAGTACGATTCAGTAAATAAAAAGCAAGCAGTGAACCGATGTGACGAAAATAATGTATAGTAAATATAGATGGAGAATGCTCCGTGTATAGAGATAGCAAACATTGTCTCTTTTTTGTAAAGATCTTTTGTGCACATATATGGATTATGCATATAGGTTTCGGTTATCAATATTTTTCTTCTAGATTTAGTGGCATCTTCAGTTTATGAATTTGAATTTTTTAGACTTTATTTCAATCAAGAAACATTTAATCCAAATGAACTAGAAGAGGAAAAGTCTACAATAGAGCTGAATTTGATTTTTCTTTAAAGGAAGTGAGATTTTTGGGTCAGCACCAAGGGAAACACCAATTTGGAAGGTAAGGATAGTTTCCCTGGGTCAGAACCAAGGGAGGCACCAGTTTGATTTATGAGACCCTAATTTTGGAAGCCTTACCAAGAAGCAACTAGATTTTATTGTAACTGGAAGAGTAAGTCTACAATTTAGCCCAAAAAGCCTTTCTTCAAGAGTAAAATAGGTTTTAGTTCAGCACCAAGGGAGACACCAATTGACACCAATTGACACCAATTTGGGTTTATGAGACTTTCATTTTGAAAGTCTTAAGCCTATAAGAAGATTGCTTTCTCAGTTATCTTATTTATTTCTCAGTTATCTTATTTATTGCTCAACAAGACAGTAGACACAAAACCTCATTTTGCTTCTGCTATTCTATAGAGTTCTTGTGCCTTCAACATCATGCCATTCATAGTCAGAAGTTTTAATGGTGTATTCATAGTCAGAAGTTTTATCCGAAGGATTGGACTAGGGGAGTCAAGTTGCCATTCACTTACAAAAGCAAACCTAAAAACCTAATTTCCTTCAAGCATAGGCTAAGCTGAGTATCTTAATTGATTTACTTGCAATGTTGGCAGAATGTTTTTTTTAAGGATTTATTTTTACAAGTAGCAGAATTGTCTGGAGAAGTGTTTATGAAGTATAGATCATTCCTGTGACGGGAAAAATGTGGATTTCAGCAATCTAGGGCTACGATACAATGGCAATTAACCGGTGAAATTTATCATAGTCAAATCAACAGTTGGATACAAAGTACTTTTATATCATTTTATCAAATTTTGTGAGCATTCACATGTTCCTTCAAAGCATAATTAGTCCCATCATATTATATTTATGGTGATTATGTTTATTTAATTGATTTTTCTAAGATATTTGTAGAGGAAGTATATTTTTCCTCTATATTTATTGGTGAACTCGAATAATCTCATGCCCGTTGGGGTTTGGTTTCTTATTTTCAAATTTGATCATTAATTATTTCTTTGCTTGTATAAAAATGAAAATTATCACGAAAGTATATTTTTCATCTATATTTATTGGTGAACTCCAATAATCTCATGCCCGTTGGGGTTTGGTTTCTTATTTTCAAATTTGATCATTAATTATTTCTTTGCTTGTATAAAAATGAAAATTATCACAAAAGTATATTTTTCATCTATATTTATTGGTGAACTCCAATAATCTCATGCCCGTTGGGGTTTGGTTTCTTATTTTCAAATTTGATCATTCTTTATTTCTTTGCTTGTATAAAAATGAAAATTATCACAAATATTTGTGCTTTGAACACTATTATTCATTTTTTTTGTTATTATTTTATGTTGACTTCTTATAATGTATCTTTCTTTTGTTTTTTTCTTTTTAAATATATATCTTATATCTTTAAAGGGGGAATCAACTCAACTTAGGTGGGGCGTTTGCTCACACCTCAAGACAAGATGAGCCCCCCTCCTATAAACCTCTCATGCTGCAAATCAGGTCCGAATAAACCTATAATTGAGCAAATTGAGGCAAAGATGATCAACTTTGAGACCTACATGGAACAAACACAAAGCCCCAACTACACTATCGTGTTTAGGGTTTCTTGAAAGTTGTATGATTATATATAACATGTCAAGTACAACTATAACTAGGATGAAAGTGTTGATATGCATGTGCTTTGATGTGTACATTTCACCAACATGTATATGATCTTATATTACTTGTTATGTGGGTGTGATTTTATGCTTTATTACTCCATGATTATTAGTTTTTGTATCATATGTTCACTAGTGCTTTGTTACTTCATTCTTCTAGTGACTAGGCTTTAGTTCCTTGGGAGCCATCAACCTTTTGTTTGATGATAGTTCATTTAATGCTTTTCCTTTCTTTTGTTTATAGCATTTTTAACTCTAGGGTTAATTGGGGCATGGTTTCTTCCATGACTTTATCTTCTTAGCTTCCATATAGCATCTAATCGGGTTTATAATTCATAAGGATATTCCTATAAGAGATTAACTAGAGGACAAAATGCTATATCAAATATTAAATGCACTATCTATTAATCTAGTTTGTCCTTCACTTATGTTCAAAAAGAGCACATATTGTATATAATTTGGTTGATCAATTTAAGGACACTTCAATGTATATAATTTGGTTGATCAATTTAAGGACACTTGAACGAAAAAACACTTTGGAATCAAATGCATAAATTGAGATATATACATATTCTAAGGCTTTAGAAGAGTTTATTATATCAACATTTTGACATGAAACTCCTCATATCTTGAAGACTTCTGCAAATACCTAGGCCAAGAGATGACAGACCAAGAGTATGTCATTGTAGGTGAAAGTAAGGCTTATGATCAAATTGTGGCATCAAATGACTACTATATTGATCTATCTCGTGTTTAGTCTCTTCTAAACCAAGTGGGTTCCCTTTAACTCTCTTCTAAACCAAGTGGGAGTTCCCTAAGGTATGTTTCTTAGAATGAGTAGGTATGTTTCCTAGAATGAGTAAAAATAACCAATGGCAAAATGGACTATGAGACAAATGAGTAAGTACGTTTCCTAGAATGAGTAAAAATAACCAATGACAAAATGGACTGTGAGACAAACCTTGTAACTCCTATATTTCTTAGAATGGGTGAAAATAAACAATGATAAAATGGACCATGAGAAAGACCATGTAACTCCTATATGATTGTCACTAGGTACTAATGTGTTGATTTACCACACCTTTATGAGTAGATTTGGCATGTATGTGGAGACTAATGTGTTGATTTACTACACCTTTATGAGTAGATTTGGCACGAATGTGGAGACTTGTATGTATTCTTCTTGACCCCTTTAGAGTTGTAATATATATGCATATCTTTTGCACATGGATGTGTAATAACAATAGTGCATATTTCAATATGAATGACCTTCATAAGGTTTGCAAACACTTTGTAAATTTATAATATTAGAATATTTAACTGAGGTTAATAGAGTGCATATTTTAATATGAATGACCTTCATAAGGTTTGTAAACTCTTTGTAATATTAGGATAATTAACTGAAGTAAATAGAGTATTTTGACTATTTTGACTACTAGGGTTGATGTTTAGATGATTTATGTTAAGTGCGGTAGTGTTGTGGCTAGTTGAAATGAGTTATAAATTAGTGCTTTCATCCAATAGGGGAATATAGTCATTTTTCCATAAGACAACATTACTCTAGTAGAAGCATTATTTGACACTTTAAAGACTTTAAAGATGGTAAGAAGTATGGAGGACCATGTATAGTCATTTTTCCATAAGATGACATTACTCTAGTAGAAGCATTATTTGACACTTTAAAGACTTTAAAGATGGTAAGAAGTATGGAGGACCATGTATGTCAATTACATGTATAAGGTAGGCTCTATATGTAAAGATGATAATCAAATGATATTGCAAATCAACCATATCTTACACATCCAGTCACTAGATCCACTTATTTCTTGCATTACTTTGAAATAATATATTATAATATTAATAAGGGATTTAAAGCCCTTGTGAAGACAATTCTAGCAAAGACCACTCAAATAAGAAAATGTTACTAAGCATATAAGACATTTAGATGATTTGAGACAACTTTATATTTGTGCCTAGATTAGAGAAGCAATATCATAGTGGTGTAATGAAAAGGTGACTAGTATATTTAGTTGGGCCCTCCATCTTTTGAATCTGGTCTCTTTGTTTCTCATCACTATGGAAACAACCATGCCAGGTTGGTAGATGCCAATTCATTCCTTTCTATACCTAGAGCCTTTATCACTTATGCAGGCCATCTAGAGTACGATCTTGAATCTATGAAAATGTGACTAGTATATTCATTTGGGCCCTCCATCTTTTGAATCTGGTCTCTTTGCTTCTCATCACTATGGAAACAACCATGCTAGGCTGGTAGATGCCAATTCATTCCTTTCTATACCTAGAGCTTTTACCAATTATGCAGGCCATCTAGAGTACAATCCCCTTCCTAGTTCATTGATGTTCATTGTCCATTGAACAATCATTGGGTATGATGTTGATATAGCAACTTTGAGTCAACCTAGTCAAGTGTGGAACCATTCTTTCAATACTAGCTATGATTGGTGAGAGTGGATAGCATTCAAGAGTTGACAATTGTTGCTGGATATTGTAATGGTGGGGGATCAGCAAGCAAAACAGTCTGAGTAGGCGCATTGTACAATGTTTCCAGTTGAAGTTTCAATTCCGGTGATTGCACCGAACAAGGAAAGTTCATAGCCTTAATAATGTCGGAGGCAGCCAAATGAGTGGCCATACTGTCTCCGCCGGCCTTTAGCCTGTAGATGACTTGGATTAAGTCTTGCATTTCAGCCCAAAGTCCGGGCTCTGTGTTTGTTATTTCTTGGACTTTGGAACCCACCTTGGATCCCACGAGAATGCCCTCCTTCGGGTATTTGGAGGTCAGTGGCAGCTTTGCTAGCATCTTTTGGGTCTTGGTTTTTGTGGCCACCCGAGTGGAGGTAGTAGGTAGCTCCGGGCTATCAGGAGGAGTGATCACCTCAGACATTTTGATCACACAATCTACAACCTGCAAGACCGGAGAACCGTCAATACATGGTATAATAATAATAATTTTGTGGATTCCGAGGGAATTATCATCAACCCGCACATGTCCAAAAAGTGTTAGCATATATCAAAATCCCAGAGTATTTAAGAAAAAAATGAGCTGGATTCTGATAAACACCCGGGGGCCCTAGGGTATTGAACCAAATGACAAAGATGGAATGAGAACCCAGGGGCCTCGGCACCCGAAGTCCGAAAGAACTAGTCGTTGCCATGTCGATGTGACCAGTAGGAAGTCGTACTCGGCTGACATGGGTTGTCACGTGGCCACATGACGGGCGGCGTAAATGACATTAATGGTGACAAGTGGGCCGACATGAGGGAAATTGAATGCCAGATGGGATGGGCATTGAATGCCCACTCGTGGGAAATTAATCCCGCCATTAAGATGACATGACATAGGAGAGAGAAAGCTGCCATGGTTCAGACCAGCGAGGTGCCGAGTTTGAACCGTGGTGACTCCCTCTCGACGAGCTCGACAGAATGATTCAAAATGTGATGGAGCGCGACGAGCTCGACAGGACGAAAGGATATACAAGAGGTATACACACTAAGATACAGATAGCTGAGGCGTATATACAACATTTACAGAGTATTTACACAATGTACAGAACTTATGAAGTCACAAAAGCTAACCTATGATAATGTACAATATATATACTAGATTACAACTGCACAGAAGGCGGACAACCCTCTGGCAGGGCCAACCCACCAACGGGAGGCAAACCAAGAGCAAATGCAGAAAACAGAAACAAAAACAAATGAAAGCAAAAGCAAACAAAACGAGCACCACAAAAGGAAAGACAGAAAACCAGAGGAACGGAAAACCAAAGAAGGAAAAATGACAACCAACCTGGAAACGCAAAAGATGCAGGGAAGACAAACATAGAAAATGCTTTGCAACAGGTCCACCTTTGAACGATCACAAGCAAACACCGCAAATCAAGGTTCAATTAGCCACTAAGCACAGGGAGCAACTCACTGTTTAATCGCCTTAATCACCTCAATATCGCTTTGAATGCTCTAAGTGTTTTAATCGTGGTAACTGTGAAAATGACCACTAGTTAAGGTGGATTAAAAAGAGAGGCTCAATTCCAAAGGCTCACTGCCAAAGAGCTCACTATCCAAAGAAAGAAGGCTCATTGTCAAATTGCTCACTTCCCAAAGAAGAAGGTTCACTAGTGGAGGGCTCACTACCCAGATGAAGAGGAAAAAAAGATAATAGATCCAACACTGATATACAATTGCAACACAACTGAAATATATGTAGACACCTTCAACTCACAACTTCAAGTAGCTAACACATTGAAGTCCACACTATTCTACACCACACTTTGCACTACTTTTTACATACAAGGAGACAAATCCTCTTTTATACATCCTCATCACACACACACGCACTTGCATAGACTTCACACAAGTATAAGTATATTCCATACTCATCCATGAATGATTCATCATTTATTTATACCATTATTGTAACTGTAGAGTCTCCCATTGTTATCCAAGTAGATGATCGAACATAATTTGTATTAGGTCACAACGAAACAATCTCGCAATAGAAAGGAAGGATAAGTGGGCCACAACATGCCTTATTGAAGACCATAAATATTATCGTATACATTACATATCATCTTACATTCACCAAGACAATTAATTAAAGTGTAAACACTCAATGATGGCCAAACCTAGAGTAGAAACATTATCTAACATTGAAACCATGTCTCTAAAATTCAAACTCTCATGCCAACTAAAATGAATGAAGCTAATGACATTAAAACCTTATTCCCAAAACCATGTCATCAAAAGCCACCATGCAGAGAAATGTGAAGCATGCATTTCACACAGAAAATAATATCAATCACAATTTTACTAAAATAAATATCAATTCTACTACTTTGTGATCCGAAGAATAAAAACCTAAATTTACTGACTTCAAACATCTTCCAACAACATCCCAGAATATCATCATCATATATGCAACATAAAGAATATGCAGAGAAATATTATGAACATAACTACACAAAAATCTTGTTGACATCAATGTAATGATGTGTTGACATCAATGAAGAGCACACCAAACAAACATATTGAATCACCACTTATCCAAACATCCTCATTTTTCTCAATACTACAATAATATTCCCTTTTCACTGATGGAGACACGTCAACAAGAACAACTAAATCTCTCTTCCTCAAATGACACTCATTTTCCCCTTTGGAATCAATGGAAAAGGCTAGAACAAAACTCGAATACTTATTCTTATAATCTCCCCGTGAGATATTCATTTCATCTCACCTCTATAGTCAGTCCCCCTAAGAGGAAGTCATCATAATTAGTCCAAACTAAGAAATATGTGTTCACTCACCTAATGCATATCGATATGCTTTTAGCTTTAATAAGGAGGGGCAATCACACCCAACTTCTCCCAAAGATACTCAAAAGTATCCTTAGACAGTGGCTTGGTAAAACTTTCAACAATTTGTTCTTTTTTAGGTACATACTCAAGCTTTATCTCGTTCTCTAAAACAATTTTCCCCTAAAAACTGGTATTGAATAAAAATATGTTTTGTCCTTGAATGTAGCACTAGATTCTTTGAAATGTTTACTATACTATAATTGTCACATAAGATATAAATTGGCTCATCAAAAATTATTCCATCATTTAATGTCTACTTCATCCATAATATTTGTGTATAGCAAGAAGCAACAACAATGTACTCAACTTCAGTAGTAGATAATGATATTGAATCTTGTTTATTACTTGACCAAGCAACTAGTCGAGATCCAAGAAAGAATGCACCACCACTATTACTTTTCCTATCATCCACACATCTAACCCAATCTGCATCAGTATAAGTCAGAAAAGTATAGTCTAGATACCAAAATCCAATATCTTTTGTTCCTTTCAAATATCTAAAATTCTTTTTACAACAGCAACATGTGTTTCTTTGGGATCTTGTTGAAATCTGGCCTAAAGGAAAACAACATGCATGATATATGGTCTAGTAAGAGTTAGATATAACAATCTGCTAATCATGGATCTATATTTTCTCTCATCAACCTTAGGAGATGCATCTTATTTCCTCAACTTATAACCAATAACCATACGAGTGCATACTAGTTTAGCATTTTCCATTCTATTTTTTTCTTTTTTGGCAAAAGGCATTAAGCCTAATAATTTTATTAATATATAATAGATAAAATATTACAATATGGCTCTTTATAGCCAAATTTTTGGAATCCCAATACTAAATTATGTTTTTCATCCTAAATTCTAATTTTAAAGAGCCAAAACCATCAAAATGGCTTCACCAAATCCTTATACATATCTTCACCCAGATTTACATATTTCCCTTATCAAATTCATATCCAGAACTAACACACACAAACAGGTATAGAAAATTGGGTGTGCTTAAACTTTAGAGAAATATATCCGATGAAATTATAAGGAAGCAAAAAACGGGAAAAGAAAGGAAACACCCTGCTATTCTTCCATTTTGTTTGTTGGTCGTTGATGCCCATCAACACTTGAAGCATCCACATTAGGTTGAACATTTGCACTTTCATTATCCTCAACATTTCCCTACGTAGCAGTAGCATTCAGGTCTGGAACTTCAGACATATGATCATGTTGGAAGAGGAGCATAAATAGTGCACTGACATTGGTTCAGATTTGTTGTACCAACAAATCCACCAAGATACCACAGTGCCTATTTAGAGCATTTCTGATGAACCGAAAATCCTGAGTCTCAAGGGCAATTTTAATGTTATCATAAACAAGTTCTCAAAACAGAGCATTCCTGGGAAGCCGACCACCCACATACCCATATCCTTCCTAGAAATCATATTTTTGCATTACTAAAAATAAGGAATTATCATAAAGAATACCCTTCATAACACTCTTCCCAATGAGAAATTATAATACAGAGAAAGGTTGAAGTAAATCTAGAGCATTCGAAAGAAATACTGAAAGGACCTAGTGCAGGAAAATTATTCTCCTTGTCAATGGCGACAAGACCTCTTCACCAATGACACTCCTCACATATTGCTTACAGATTTCACAATGCATATTGAACATGGCATCAAAATTCTAATTTGAAATCTGACCAATAAACGGTCTCTTGTCAGCATCCAGAGGCAGAGGAATCGTAGATTTGGAGGGTGATACTCCATTTGTCTTCCTTGGAAAGGCTCGCAGCACAAACTCTCATTTTCTTCAATTTCTTCATTTGTAACTGGCACACAAATACTCATTGTAGCGCCCTTAAAAGCCCAAAAAATGCTTGATAAACCACACTAATAATTGCCGGTGTACATATAACCTTATGAAATGGTACTTTTCTACCAAATTCACATCCTCTGAAAACATCATATAATAAGTTAGCAAAATAGAATGTTTGTATAAAAAATCACAAATCTCAAAAAAGAATTATTATCAACTACACTACGTATATCAGCCTGCGATATATTTCTTGACAAGTTGCAATTTGAATCCCTGGTCATTGTGATCAGCAAGTAGCATGTAGCGAAATTCACCATGATCATAATGATGTAATCATAGGACACAATCTTATATCAAATCAGGCAACATCTTTGGAACAATGGCCCATATCATACACCACACATTTTACACAATATGAATGTATCTTGATTAGTAGTGATTTCACCTTCTGAAAAGTATTAATATCTTTGTTAGATGAAATCTTGAAATTCATATTTTTCTTCACTTGTAATCATTCTTGAATCCATTATGTTTTGAGGGAGCCGTCACCATTGATCCTTTGTGCTAAGTTAATGGTAGAGTTTGTAGTTCATTTGGAATTTGACTTATTCATTTTTTCATTAATGAAACCAAAAATCTTTTTGGACTTCTAAAGTTAACCATCATCCTCTCAAACTCTGCAATAATGATTCATTTTCATCCTCAACCACTACTTCAATTTTGTCTTCATAACAATTTTCAAGGAGTAATTTATTTGAGTCCCTCATTATGATTTTCGCTTTAATATCTAAGTTGCTTTCGCTTTAATATCTAAGTTGCACTATAAGTTCTGCTCTTGTTCAACAATTTCTAATAACTAAGAAATATCCTTCCACTTGGCATTGTTAGGCAACATATCCAATATATTATTTGTGCCTTAAGGCAGTGTCATTGATTTTCCTGCTAAAAGCGTACTTAATCCATTCCTGAGACAAATTCCTGCTCCTAATACCCCAGGATTTCCCCTTGAGACCCCATCAAAATTCATCTTGACATAATGATGTTTCGGTGGATGCAATTTAATTTGAGACCTGTCAACTTTTGGTTTAAATGGAGTCACTTGATAGTCATTGTTAGGGAGGAAAATACTTGTCCATTTTTTCAAAATTCTAGCATCCCAATTTGTAAATGTCGAAGAACATCCTTTATGGTTTTGTATGATTTTTCATTCTAAATTTATTCAACATTTCTTTGACATATTTGTATTGTGAAATGAAGATAGCTTCACTTTTCTAATTTAACTTTTAAGACAAGAAGGAAATTCATTTATCCAATCATAGACATTTTAAACTCTTTATCTATTTCATCAGCAAACTTCTTGCACATACCATCATTTCCTCCAAAAATTATACAATCCACATAAAAACTACAATCAAGATTTCATTTGATTCAACTTTGAAGTAGAGATTACTATCAGTAGTACCTTTTTAAAATCCTTGTTTCAAAAAAATATATGTCAAGCCTAGCATACCAAGCTCTAGGAGCTTTCTTCAACCCATATAATACCTTTTTCAATCTGCAGACCATATTTGGATCATTTGACAACTGAAAACCTTCTAGTTTCTCTATGTATACTTATTTCAATTCTCCATTCAGAAACACAAATTTCACATCCATCTGATATACCTTGAAATCTTTATGTGCCATAAAAGCCAAAAACATTATGATTTCCTCCATTCTTGCCACGACAGCATAAGTTTCTTCAAAATCAATTCCTTCTACCAATGTGTAGCCTTTGCAAGTGAGTATTTATTTGTGCCTCACAATGTGTCCATCTTCATCTAGTTTGTTATGGAATACCCACTTTGTTAAAGTTACATTGTTCTTAGTTGGTCTGACAACCATTTCCCAAATCTGATTCTTCATAATCTGGTCCAGTTCTTCTACATATTTCATCCAATTTTGATCATGAAAAGCTTCCTTCATAGTCTTTGGTTCAATCTCTGAAATTAAGCATAAGTTAATTTTTTCTTCAGCAACCTTCATTCTTGTGATGACACCATTGTTCTTATCTCCAATAATCTAATTTTCAGAGTGATTCCTCTACACATAACTAAGATTTTTGGGCGCAGTTGTTGAAGAAACTTCTATATCATTTTGTACTTCACTTTCTTCACTCTTCTCCTCTTCCACTTTTCCAGTTGACATTCTTTTCAAATATTGTTAACAGGTCTTGTAAGTTTTGGTAGATCTCTTACAGCTTGTATTGCACTTATATATACCAAATTGTCAAAATTGATGCAGCACATCCTCCTGTGCCATAGTCAACTCTAATTTATCTAAGACATCAAGCAGTATCTAGTATTTCTCTTCAACTAATAAACATTTATGCATGTCCTCTTTTTGCCAACAATTACCATTCTAAATCTTTTCTGATTTCATAGACATCGTCATGAAAAACAATATTATATCTATTTCCACACATTTTTCCAACATTCAAAAGATTATGATTCAAACCTTTAACACAGTAAACATTATTAGTATTATGTGTGTCATTAAAACCGATAGAGCCTATTCCAACTATTTTAGAAATTTGATCATCTCCAAATCTAACAATGCCTCCATCATAATTTTCATTTTTTATAAACTTACTCTTGTCAATAGTCATGTGATTTGAAAATCCACTATTAATAAGTCATTCATCTCGGTCTCTTCTAACATGAAAAGTTGAAGCCACAACATTCGTAGTTTTAGTAATAGCTTCCAGAGATTTCTTCTCAACAATTTCAGAAGAGTTAGCAAAAGAAAACTCTTTTTTAATAGCTAAGAACAAGAATTAATCATCCTCTTCATAATCAAATTCATCATTAAAAATATTAGCATCTTCTCTTACATAATAGGTTTTCTTACTAAATTTTTCATTGCTTTCTTATTCTTTTGATTTGCAAACTATTGGGACATCTAGAAGCATAATGACCTCTCTTTCCAGAACTGAAATATTTAAAGGTTAACTTACCTTGGTATTTTTTAATTCCTTTTTCCATTATTCTGATAAAATTTATCTCGGTTTCATAAAAATCTTCTTCATTTGAATACTCTTTTTTTGTTGATTTAATGGCCTTAAATACAGTTTTTGTTCTTTTTCTAGGAATGCCAAATTCTCTCATCTCAAACGCAAGTAAAGATCCATACATTTGTTCTCTGGTATACTAATTCAAATTTTGAGCTTCCTTTATAGAAGATACTTTATAACTATAGGGTTTGGTAAGGGTTTTCATGAGTACCTTTCGCAAATCATTTTTTCTAGATCGTCACCAATCTCTCTGATCTCATTCACCACATAAACTATATTTTGCAGGTGGCTTGTTATATTGTTATCCTCTTCCATCTGCAAGCTTTCATACATAACCTTAGCATTTTTTAACTTAACTTGTTTGACTATATCATTTCCTTCATAAGTATTTCTCAAATTTTCTTAAACATCGAAAGCAATTTCCAAAGATATGACTTTAGTTAATTCGTCTTTACATAGAGCACTAGAAATTCCATACCTTGATCTTTCATTGTCTTCATATCCTTCAATTTCATCTGAAGTGTTCAGCATATTTTTTGATTTCACATATTGATTTTTCATAGCCTTCTAGGTCTTATAACTAAGAGAGACCAAATATCCTTGCATTTGCACCTCCCAATAAGCATAGTCATACAAATCAAAAGTAGGGAGTGCATGTTTGTGTGTCATGAGGATCTCCTTAAGAGATTAAGTTGTTCTAAGGAACCAAAACTTTGATACCAATTGTTGACTGTGCAAGACAACTTAAAGGGGGGTGAATAAACTATTCACAAACTTATAAAATTTTAAACCTTTAAATAGTTCAACCAAACTTACTTTAATACTTTAATATGTAAACATGAAAAACACATAAACTATTAAACACATGATCACCAGATTTATGTGAAAAAATCCCATTAAGAAAAAAAACACGGAGAAGATTAATTTTCAAATATATGAACATTGGTTAAGGTGGAATACAAAAAGAGGCTCACTATTAAAGGGCTTACTTCCCAAAGAAATAAGGATTGATGTCTAAGGCTCACTTCCCGAAGAAAGAAGGCTCACTTCCAGAGGGTTTACTACCTCAATGAAGAGGGAGAGGAGTGATGTCGAGGGTCTAGAGTTCTAAGTGTTTACCCTACTCCAAATTGTTAATCAACTCCCTTGAACCATCCAATGGTTTCAACCACCTATGTATTCTTCACCAAGTTTTCCCTCCTAAGTATAGTTGAAATGATGAAGAAACAATGCATAATCCACTTCAACTAGTCCAACTAGTCCTCCATTTACCTTGCTTTCTCCCTTGATTTCCCTTTAGAACTTTACGCCCTTTCTTAGGATCTTTCCCAAAACTACTATGGGTACTTTCCCATGTTCTTGGCACCCTAAATTCCCATTTGGAACCTTTCAAACACTTTTGGCCACCTTGTCAATCCCTTTGTGATCGCTACACAAGGATAGTCCTAATTAGGCCTAATTGTATTACGTCTATTTTTACTATTTTTGTCCAAGTACTGAAATTTATTCCACACAACCCTATGGAAGGCTATATGATTATGAAATCTATCACCTATCCCTTCAATAATCCAAAGTTATAGGTCTTCAAGACACCCACAACCCTAATTTCCACCAGGCCCTAGTTTCTCGGCTATGTTTTAGGCCTATGGACCAGTCTATATAAAAATGCAACCAATTGATCTTCAAACTTCATACCAACTCTTGAAACCAATTTAAAATTCAAGGGGACACCCTAGGGCTTCCACACATGCCACTTAGATGTCCATACTATATCATGGGTGTGCTCTTCCAATTAGATCTTCACACTGTCCTGGCTCACCTACTCCAAGCAGTCAGCCTAGGGAATCACTCCAAAACTAGGAGTTCAGTTGAAAGAACCAAAATTGAAACCAAAACACTATGTATAGACCCTAACCTACCATTCCACAAGGTCTCATTCATTTTCAACTATGGATACTTAGGTTAGAGCCATTTTTGTTCCTGCAACTCTGCAAATAGAAGTTGCAGACACAGTCACCAAAAACAAAGTGTAACTCTACAATCCCTAAACTTGAAATCAAACTTGAATATGTAAAAGAAAGCTAAGACTAATCTCTACACTCCCATGGAGTCAGATTGTACAATCCAATCTATACACAATTGTACAAGATTTCAGAAACACTGTAATTGAAAGGAAAAACTTAGAAAAACATTCATACAGTATTGGTACACATGTAGTCTGCAACTAAAACTTCATTAACCTTCAAACTTCTTCATCCCATGCTCAAATACCCGAGCATGGGTGGTTACAACCGTCCATTCTTGATTTACAACTTTTTTGCAAGCAACTTTTGAAAGTTGCTAAGCAATTTGTGCATTTCTTGCTTTTTGATGTTTTTGGTCAACTTGATGCTCCTTGATCTATCCTAGGAGTCTAGGACCCTAGTTAGGTCATGTAGGGCCCTAAAGGAGACCATTTCCCATAGTTTCTCAAAATTAGCAACTTTTAGACCATTTGACAACTCTTAGGACCTATGAGCAACTTTTTCTCTTACAAACCAAAATGAAAAAGCTTGGATCCAAAGACTTGTGGATCTTATTAAAAACACATTAAAGACTCCTAAAAAACCTTTAAAAACTTCTAACCCAAATTCAAACCAAAATGGGAGGTGCTCTGCACCATACTTCCTTGGGATAAACAACTCAAGTCCCTTGAGTTAGAAGGTCTTGAATGGTGACTCCATGCTTCGGTATGTCTGCTTCAATCATCCAAGTGGCTTGAGAATCTGGAAATCCTTTCCACTTCATAAGATACTCTTTGTATGTACCCTTCCTAGTCTTGTTTATCACCTTGGAGTCCACTACACTGTCCAATTGCAGAGGTTGAGGAGTGGGCAAATCTCTGATCCAATCTTCTTCTCCCAAGTCTGAAAGAGTTGGTTGACCAGTGTCAGAAGGAAGACCCTTATAGGGATATAGGTCACATACATTGAAGATGGGTGAGATGCCCAAATCAGGAGGTAACTCCACCTCATATGCATTATTACCATACTTATGCAATATATTTAATGGTATTACCTTCTTCATCAGTAGCTTGGTTGGCTTTCCTTTTGGAAATATCTCCTTCCTAAGGTAGGCAAGTACCATATCTCCCATCTTGAATTGAAAATCCCTCCTTGTCTTATCTACCTTGGTCTTATATTTGTCCACTGGCTGTTGTAAAGTCTTCTTAACTTGGTCATAAAGTTCTTTCATCTACTCTGCCAAGGATTCTCCTTGGGCACTCCTTCTATCCTGCAAACTGAGGTCTCTCAAATCTATGATTCCTCTTGGATTATCCCCATAAACTATTTCAAATGGGCTCTTTCTAGTGCTCCTATTGATGGAGTCATTATAGGAATATTCTTCATGTCCTATAATGTGATCCCATGATTTTCCATGCTGCTTAGTCAAGCATCTTAATAGGTTACCTAGAGACCTATTTACTACCTCAGTTTGTCCATCTGACTGAGGGTGATAGGATAAAGAGAAAGATAATTTTGTACCTAGAATTTTCCAAAGGGTTCTCCAGAAGTGGCCACAAACTTACTGTCCCTATCACTTACTATGTCGAGTGGAAATCTATGGATCATCACTATGTCTCTAAAGAAAAGACCTGTAATGTGGGAAGCATCATTGGTTTGTCTGCAAGGAATGAAGTGTGCCATCTTGCTAAACCTGTCCACCACTACAAACACACTGTCATGTCCTCTTGGTCTCTTAGGCAGTCCTAAAACAAATTCCATGCTCAAGCACTCCCAAGGTCTCTTTGGTATGGATAGAGGCTGATGCAATCCAGTGTTGCTACTATGTCCTTTGGCTCTCTAGCATATCTGACATTATTCCACAAACTTTTTGATATCTAACTGTAGTTTAGGCCAATAATAATGCCTATTCACTTTCTCAAGTGTCTTGTCCACTCCAAAGTGGCCTCCCAAACTGCCTTGATGTTTTTCCTTGACTATGTTCTCCCTCATTGAGCATTGAGGTATACACAACAAGTTCCCCTTGAACAATAGTCCTTAATGTAACATATAGTCAGTAAAATCCACCTTAAATCCTTGTTTAAACTTTTCACATGCTTCATAGACATCCTTGAAATCTTTGTCTTATTTGTAGAGGTCTTTAAGGTCACTCATCCCTACACTTTGCAATTGTATCTCTTGGATAGTCAAGACTCTCCTACTTAGTGCATCTATAACTTTGTTTCAAACACATTTCTTGTGTTTTATGAAAAAGTGTATATGCGTGCAAGGATTCTACTCACTTTAGGTGCCTTTGATTCAACTTCCCTTGCCCATTTAAGAAGCTAAGGGCATGATTATCTATATAAACTACAAATTCCCTTGGTAGGAGATAATGTCTCCACTTTTTGAGTGCTTGTACCATTCCATACAACTCCAAATCATAGGTGGAGTAATTTTGCTTGGCTTCCTTCAACTTCTCTCAGAAGAATGCTACAGGGTGCCCCTCTTGACTCAACACTGCCCCAATGGCTAGTTTACTAGCATCACACTCCACCACAAATAACTGATTGAAGTTTGGGAACCTAAGAGTAGGTAGATCTTCTATCTTCTTCTTTAATATTTCAAAGCATTTATCCTTTACTTCTGTCCACTTGAACTGACATTTAATTTCTCCCTTTATTGTATTAAGTATTGGTGCACATACATGGCTAAAGTTTCTCACAAAATTCCTATAATAAGAGGCTAGTCCATGAAAACTCCTAACATCTCCTACGGATCTAGGTGTTGGCCATTCCAATACAGACTTGACCTTATCAAGATCCATCTTCATGCATCCATTAGAAACAACAAATCCAAGGTACACTAGTTCAGTTTTCAAAAACTCACATTTTTCTTGGTTGATCATCAGTTTCTCTTGGTGTAGCATCCTCAAAACCATTTCCAAGTGCTTCATGTGCTCCTCCTTAGACCTGTTAAAGATCAAAATGTCATTAAGATAAACAATTACAAATTTACCTATAAAGTCAACCAGTACTTTATTCATGAGCCTCTTGAATGTACTAGGTGCATTGGTCAGGCCAAAGGGCACTACAAGACACTCATACAACCCTTCATTTGTCTTGAAGGCTGTTTTCCAATCATCACCAGGCCTAACTCTGATTTAATGGTACCCTGGTTTCAAATCCACCTTGGAGAAATAGAAAGAAGCCCCTAAGTTGTCCAACAAATCCTCAATCCAGGGCATGGGAAATCTGTACCTGATTGTAATCTTGTTAATAGCCCTGGATTCAGTACACATCCTCCATTTTCCATCCTTCTTAGGTGCAAGGATAGTTGGCACAACACAAGGACTTAAACTCTTCCTTATATTCCCTTTCTCTAGCAAATCTTTTATTTGTTTAGCAATCTCTGCATTCTAACTTGGAGTCATTTTATATGCTTCCTTGTTAGGTAAAGTAGCTCCTATTATTAGGTATATTTGATGACTCGCATCCTTCATAGGTGGAAAAGCACTAGGAAATCCATTATCCACTATCTCATGGTATTTCTCCAACAGCTGTTGTACTTCTTGAGGCATGTTGACTATCTCATTAGTCTCTTCTCTTGGCTTCACTATCACTGTACAATAGACCCCTCTTTCCTTCTTCATGATTTTAAGAAAATCCTTTCCACTCATGAGCATCACACTAGTCCCCACATGCTTATCTTCATTAGGTTCTGTCAAAGGATCCATTTGAAACTTCTTACCTTGCTTAGTGATTACATAGTTGTTCTTTTCCCCATCATGAATGGCCTTTACATCATATTTCCATGGATGTCCTAATAGGAGATGACATGCATCCATAGGCATTATGTCACATAACACTTTGTCTTTGTACTCTCCTATTTCAAACTCCACTAAAGTTAGTTCATCCACCACTATCTGTTGACCCTTGTTTAGCCATGACACCTTGTAGGGTGTAGTGAGGGGTATCCTTCTAATCTTTATTTCATCCACCATCTCAGTTGAAACTATGTTCTCTATGGAACCATAATCCACTATCACCTTGCAGATCTTCCCATGTGACCTACAATTAGTTTTAAACAAACCCTTCCTTTGAGGTGGCTCTGCAATACTAGGAACTTTTAATAAAGTCCTTCTCAACATAAGATTTTCTTCATCCAATGCTGGCCCTGCCTTGGAGATTGGCGAGGTGACACTTTGTCTGTCCTCTTATTGTACTAATTGAGCTCTTCTTTCTCCTATGGATGAGGTGGGATCTTTATCAGGACATATGTCCATAGTATGGCCTACTTGGTTGTAATTGTAGCATCTTCCGGTGAAGACAGAATTAGTCCTGCCTTGTGACTAAAACTTACCTCTTGGAGGTCCTCTTCCTCTGTATCCTCCCCTATGAAATGAACCTTTGTACTGATTGCCTCCATTGTTGTATGTAGACTAAGCTTCTTCTGGCCTACTTGGGCTTTGACCTCTTCCAAAGTTACCCCTACCTCTGAATCCTCTATTGCCTCTTCCTCTTTGTTGGAAATCACTCCTCCTTTTAGCCTTCTCTTCTACTCTCAATGCTAATTGAAATAATTTGTGCATACTATCAGGGGCCATCATACTGATCTCATCTTGGATTCCTTTCCTCAATCCATTGAGATACCTTGCTACCATTTCTACCTCTTCTTCTTGTCTCCTTTCCTTTAGACTCAACTTGTTAAATTCCTCAGTATAGGCACTTACTGTCAGCTCTTTCTGCCTTAGGTTTTGTAACCGTTGATATATTTGTATCTCATAATAAGTGGGTAGGAATTATGCCCTCAATCTGATCTTCATCCTATCCCAAGAGATTATTTTCTTCTTCCCAGTTTTTACCCTATCATCTTGCATCATATTCCACAAAACCAATGTTGATCCCTTGAGCCTAGCCTTGGCATAACTGACTCTTTTCTCCTCTGCCACTTCTTTGTAATCAAATTGGTTATCTATGGCCTCTAACCAATCTAGCAAATCTTCTCCATTCAAACTGTCACTATAGAAAGGGATGTGTTCCATGCTATCTTTATTGATAGATTTGAAGGCATCCAAGAACACTCTTTGTTCCTTATCCATCTCCACTTCTTTTCCTTTTCCAGATGTCTCCCATGTATGGATTTCATCCTCCTCCTCACTTTTATCTCCCCATTCAGTGAATCTCCTCTTACTCTTTGATTCTTTCAAATTGGCCTTTGTCAATAGTTCTTGGGCCAAGTCCACTATGGCATCCTTACTCATTGCCTTGGGTGGCATGTTGTCAACCTCGTGGCTCTCCTCCCCATCATACATACACAAAACTTACTATAGTTTTGGCTCTGATACCACTCTGATGCAGAGGTTCTATAGTTCTAAGTGTTTACCCTACACCAAATTGTTAATCAAATCCCTTGAACCATCCAATGGTTTCAACCACCTATGTCTTCTTCACCAAGTTTGGCCTCCTAGGTATAGTTGAAATGATGAAGAAACAATGCATAATCCACTTCAACTAGTCAAACTAGTCCTCCATTTACCTTGATTTCTCCCGTGATTTCCCTTTAGAACTCTAAGCCCTTGCCTATGTTCTTAGAACCCTAAATTCCCATTTGGAACCTTTCAAACACTTCTATCCACCTTGCCAATCCCTTTGTTATCGCTACACAAGGATAGTCCTAATTAGGCCTAATTGTATTAGGTCTATTTTCACTATTTTTGTCCAAGTACTACAAATTCTTCCACACAGCCCTATGGAAGGCTATATAATTCTTAAAGCTATCACCTATCCATTCAAGAATCCAAAGTTATAGGTCTTCAAGACACCCACAACCCTAATTGCCACCAGGCCCTAGTTTATAGGCTATGTTTTAGGCCTTTGGACGAGTCGCTGTAAAAATGCAACCAATTGATCTTCAAACTTTATACCAACTCTTGAAACTAATTTAACACTAAATGGGACACCCTAAGGCTTCCACACATGCCACTTAGATGTTTGTACCAGATCATGGGTGTGCTCTTCCAATTAGATCTTCATAATGTCTTGGCTCACCTACTCGAAGTAGTCAACCTAGGGCATCACTCAAAAACTAGGAGTTAAGTTTCAAGAACCAAAATTGAAACCAAAAAACTATGTACATACCCTAACCTACCATTCCACAAGGTCTCATTCATTTTCAACTATGGATGCTTAAGTTAGAGCCATTTTTGTTCCTGCAACTCTACAAATGGAAGTTGCAAACACAGTCACCAAAAACAAAGTGTAACTCTACAATCCCTCAACTTTAAATCAAACTTGAATATGAAAAAGAAAGATAAGACTAAGCTCTACACTCCCATGGAGTAATATTGTACAATCCAATCCGTACACAACCGTACAAGATTGCAGAAATACTATAATTGAAAGGAAAAACTTAGAAAAACATTCGTACAGTACTAGCACATGTGTGGTCTACAACTAAAACTTCATTAACCTTCAAACTTCTTCATCCTATGCTCAAATACCCAAGCATGGGTGGTTACAACCGTCCATTCTTGATTTGCAACTTTTTTGCAAGCAACTTTTGCAAAATTGCAAAAGTTGCTTGAGCAACATTTGAAAGTTGCTAAGCAATTTGTGCATTTATTGCTTTTTTATGTTTTTGGTCAACTCGATGCTCCTTGACCTATCCTAGGACCCTATTTAGGTCACGTAGGACCCTAAAGGAGACCATTTCCCATAGTTTCTCAAAATTAGCAAATTTTAGACCATTTGACAACTCTTAGGACCTATGAGCAACTTTTTCTCTTACAAAAAAAAATGAACAAGCTTGGATCCAAAGAATTGTGGATCATATTAAAAACACATTAAAGACTCCTAAACAACCTTAAAAAACTTCTAACCCAACTTCAAACCAAAATGGGAGGTGCTCTGCACCAAGGAGAGAACAGACCCACCACTAATATACATGAACTACAACACAACTAAAAAATTTGTAGACACCTTTGGCTCACTATTTTAAGTAGCTATCACATTGAAGTCCACACTATTCTGCATCACACTTTGCACTACTTCAGACATACAGGGAGACAGGTCCTCAATCATACATCCTTATCATGTGCACACTCACACGCACACACACTTGCACAAAAATTTCACAAGTAAATGCATATGCCACAATCATACCTAAATGATTCATCATTTATTTATATGATTCTAGCAATTTCAGAGTCACCCAATGTTGTCCAAGTAGATGGTCAAACATAATTTGAATTAGATTGGCACTAAAGATTTTCATTGTGGAAAGGAATGCAAAGTAGACCACAACACACCTTATCTGGGACCAAAAATATTATGATACACATTATATCATCTTTCATTCACAAAATAAAACAATTAAAGTGTAAGGAGGTTGACCAAACCTAGAGTACAAACTGTTAGGAATAATACAACTGAGAAGGGGGGGGTGAATCAGTTGTATGCCGAATAAATAAACTTTAAACTTTAAACCACTTACTTAATTCAAATATGAACACTTCAAGATCAATACCATAACACAAATATTTTATTGTCAAGGAAACCCTGTTAAGGGAAAAACCCTGGTGGAAATTAGCACCCACAAGTAATTCACTAGCAATATTGTATCCCTGTTAGAAGATCTAGTCCTATTAGGAGTTGATTATTACATCCAGTAAAAGTCCTTGTTAAATGATAGACTATGTTAGGAGTGTTCTCAACCCTGTTACGATTTGATTGAAATGATGATCTCACTTCCTGAGCATGTTGTCCAAAGTGAAGGTTAAATCCACCTTCTGAAGGTTAAACCCACCTTCTAGACTCACTGTCCAAAATGAAGTATAGAAGTATACTTATAACAGTGAACTGACTGATAGAAATTTTATTTTCCTATAAAGTTCCAATGAAGTGAAATACAAATACAATTACTCCTCTACATCCATCATAACTTGCATCCACATGCTCTCAACATCCAATACTACCTTCTTACACATCAAGACATTTCTTTCCTTTATACAAGTTACAATAAACAATTAGGTCAGCCTGTTAAGAATTTTGCAATGCATAAATAAATACATAGACCCTTTCTAAGATACACATGGTACCTTACACAAGTAATTATAAAATATAAATCATCATCTATACGCGAAGCTCCATAAATCATGCTCTCCAATTATTAAACATGTTACATCTCTGCAGTCGGTCCCGAATAGGTCTTTGCCAGTCCACACGCCTCAGCTGATGTCATCATGAATACAATGACCAAGGAATCACATGGAATGTTCTATCATGTATCTTCTATCATGCCTTCAACTCTCATATCATAACACATGCTCACATCCAAGCTATCCCAAAAACTTAGAGACCATCTCTATCATAATCCTCTACCACTGCTTTGTAACCAGTTTTTACCAAAACAACTATAACTCAAGAAAATACCAACATAATATCCTATGACCTTGGACATGATGTATACACTCATCCATGAACACAAATCTATGCTTGCATACACTGATATGTCATACAATGTTCGTATGCACATGTCACTGTCACTTGTACCAGTGATAACCTATCTTTCTGAGACTTATACTATATCCAACTGAAACATATGTTGACATCAATGACAAAATATGACTGTTAAAACCTCAACAACAATTCCAACAATCTCCCCCTTTGAAACTCACGGAAACATATGTGAAAATCCATCAACCAAAAGTAGCCTTCTTAATAAAATCTTCTCAATAGCCTCTTCACAACTCCCCCTAAAATAGTAGGGATTTTTTCAATAGTATCTCTCCCCCTTTGACATCAATGGAAAATGGTTCCATAGCTCTTATCCTTCTCTGACCATCCTAGCTCTACAATGTGTATCTTTTTAAAATCTTCATGCCTACAACAACCAGGTGCTTGATCACCCAAATATGTTATGTTGTGTTCCTGTGATCACTCCCCCTAAGGAGTAGATTCAAGCATCAAGTCCAGAGAATAATATAGCTCTAATAAATTATGGACTGATGCATTCTTGCATCATTTAGTTCTCACAAGGAGGGGTTCTCACCCTAAGCATACCTCTAAGATACTCAAAGGCATCTTTTGATAAATATTTAGTGAATATATCTTCTATTTTCTCCTTTGTATAGATGTACTCCAATCTGACTTCTTTTTCTGCAACCTTTTCTCTCAAAAAGTGATACTTGATTGAAATATGTTTAGTCTTTGAATGCATAATAGGATTCTTTGACATGTTCACTATTCTTGTATTGTCACAATGTATAACCACTGGTTCTTCAAAGATTATCACAATGTCCTTTAGCATCTGTCACATCCAAACAATATGTGTGTTATTTATAACAATAGCTACATGTTCTGATTCAGTAGTAGATTGAGCTATACAGACCCGCTTCTTACTCAACCATGAAACCAACCCTTTTCCAAGGAAAATGCTCCTCCACTGGTGATTTTTATGTCATCAACACTTCATGCCCAATCAACATCAGTATAAGCATGTAAGGTAAAATTATTAGAATTTTCATACCATAAACCATATTCCAATGTCCCTTTCAAGTATCTAAATATCCTTTTGATTTGACTGTAGCAAGGTGAGTCTCCTTAGGATCATCTTGAAACCATGCAACAATTCCAACTGCACTAGCTATGTCTAATCTCGTGTGAGTTAAATACTACAAACCTCCAATCATGGATTTGTATTTAGTTTTAAAAATACTGTCCAACTGAGCATACCAAGCCCTAGGATATTGTTTTAGACCATACAATGCCTTCTTCAATCTACAAACCATGTCTTAATCATCTATCAACCATTAGGTTGCTCAATGTAGACCTCTTCCTCTATATCGCCATTCAGAAATGCAGACTTCACATCCATCTAATATACCTTAAAGTCTTTATGTGTTGCGAAAGCAAGGAACAATATTACTACCTCTAACCTCGCAATAGGTGAAAATATTCCTTCAAATTATATACCTTCCTATTGTGAATAGCCCTTCCAGACCAGTCTATGTTAGTAATAACTGAGAGGGGGGGTTGAATCAGTGGCCTCAAAAATTTATCCTTTAAACTTTAATCCACCAATCAATACACCTCAGATTATTAAGTCCCTACAAGATGTATGCCTTCAAATACTTGAAATAATTAACTGTCTGTCGGTTTACCTTGTCTGTCCTTATTCTCCTTGATTACCAATAAGCAGTAAAACTTATTTACCGAAGCTCAGTAAATATGCAGAGTATACCAATCAGTCCAGAAATGCATATGTAAAATGTAAAACAATAAAGTAATAAACCATACACATATAACACATGGATTTTAACGTGGAAACCCTGTTAAGGGAAAAAACCACTGGGACTGGTACCCCAAATTTTCACTCTTCTGAAGTGAGCCCTGTTAGGAGCCAACCCTGTTAAAGGTTACAA
>MU228349.1:2406936-2428724 GCA_018584345.1 Thuja plicata | reverse complement strand
ATGTTGTGCTTCACTATTCATCGGTGTCTGCAGAATTCTTTAGCTCTCCCTTAGCTTGATTGATCAGGACTGTATGAAGTTTATCCTTCACCAGTTTCTCTTCAGCATCTTCTTTCAATTCACTCCCTCGTGTATCTGATTTCTTATGGAAATGAATTATGTGTGTCTCCTATATAGACATGATATTCCTTTATTTCTGATTCTTGATTCTTGGTTCTTGGCGTAAAAAATAATCCAACCAATTTGATTTATGGCTTTAACTCCTAATTTATCTCGTAGTTATCTTCTTGCCAACTATATAAATCAATTGCTTAATTGTGGTTGAATAAAACAAATAAAACAATTAGTTAAGTCTATCCTTAAGCTCTGTCAGCTAGATATTTTGTCATTTTCTGATCTCTCTTTTCTGTCGGTCAATTTTGTAGTTCGTCGTTGGTGACAACTACCAGTTCTGTCGGTGTAACTTCAGTTAGCTTCAGGATCTCCATCTATCGGGCATCATTGAATCTTTCTCATCGAGAAACACTATTTTCTTCTTGTCGGGCATCACTGTGACTTTTTCTGTGCCTTTATTGATGGTGTGCACTCCGTTGGTGTTGTCTGTCACTTAGTGAGTACTTGACTTTTATGCATTGTTGAAAGCATAACCTCTGTTCCATTGATTCTCTGAAGTCTTTGGCATTATTTGCATGACCGTACAGATGATATCAAGTTGACATCAATGACAATACAAACCACTAACTGGTTTAATATTTTGCATCATCTTCAACTTAACATTATCAAACATTCAATCGGTTACATGTCATCAGTCTATCCTTATTTCTTAAAACCATGCCATCTTCATTCATTTTTTTTTCTGAAAACCCATTTAGTTCCAATTACTTTCTTGTCCTTAGGCATAGGAACCAATTCCCAAGTTTTTTTTCTCTATTTGATCTAATTCCTCCTGCATTGCCTTAATCCAATATTCATCATTACATGTCTCATCATTAGTCTTAGGTTCTACTTGTGAAATTAAACATAGATCATTTCTAACTTTAGACCTTGTCATCGTGTCCTTATTAATATTTCCAATAATATGATCTTCGGGATGATTCATCTTAACATACCTTGGTGTCTTTGGTGCTTCAATAGGCTCATCCAAGCATGTATGAATCTCAAAATTTTGTACTATCTCTTAACTTTCAATGATTTTCAAATTCTCTAAAATCTCACTCTGAAACCTCTAATCAATCTTCACATTAGCACTTTCAATTATTTTTCTCAACCTCAGATTGAAACATTTGTAAGACTTACTTCTAGTATAATAGCCAAGGAAAATACCTTCACCACTTCTAGCATCAAACTTCCCAATTTCATCCTCTGTTATTATATAACACTTGCTACCAAATATTCTAAAGTATTTTCCAATAGGATCATAACCAAACCAAAGTTCATAGGATGTATTATCCATACCTTCTTTGATTTGAATTATGTTCAAAGTGTAAACAGTAGTACTGACTGCTTCTCTCCAATGCGTATGAGATACATTACCTTCAACCAATAGAGTTCTAGCCACATTCAGTATAGTTCTATTTTTTATTTTTGTTGTCCCATTCTTCTAAGGTTTCCTAGGACCATAAGTCTATATGTATATCCCATTCTTTTTGTAGCAAGCATTGAACAAATCTGATGTAAACTCTCCACCTCTGTCTGACCTCAAACATTTTATCTTAAGACCTGATTCATTCTCAACTTTTTCTTTGAGAAATGCAACCCACATCATCCTAGAATAGTCATCAACAAAAAGTATAAAGTACCTTTCACCATAGTAAGATCTAGTCCTTGTAGGACCACAAAGATATGTATGTACTAGATCCAACTTCCCTCTTGCTGAAAATCATTTTCTATGAAAGTTGTTCTTAATTTTTTTTTTCCATCTCACATTCTCTACACATAGTGTTAGTAGGCTTCACAATTCTTGGAAAATCTCTAACTATATTAGTGTTACTAGCCCTTACAATATTATAAAATTAATGTGACAGAACCTCTTATGCCATAACCAACTATCATCTACCTTCACAACAAAACAAGTTTCCTTTGTAGCATTTATCTCAAACATATTACCTCTTGACTTAATACCAGATGCAATCAAGTTTCCAGATTGACCTCTGATAGTACATTTTCCATCCATGAACTACAAATGGTAACCCTTGTCTACCAGCTAACCAACACTTAACAAGTTATGCTTAAGTCCATCAACAAGTGAGACATCAACATTGTTAGTTTTACCATCAAGAGAGATTGAAACAACTCCAATGATCAACTTAGGAGTGTTATCACCAAATTTGACTACACTACCATCATATCTATTCAGTTGGAAAAAATTATCTTTATCACCAGTCATATGATGTGAACAACCACTATCAATGATCCATTCTGATATATTTTCAACATGTGAGACCAAATATTTTTCTTCATGAATAGGCTCATCATCTTTAATAGCAATAAATCCAATTTCATTTCCATCATTCACAGAATCATCATTAGACACACCTTCACTAGCATAGTAAAATTCCTCATCTTTAGAGTAATTAGACTTGTAAAACTTAGGCTTATGCTTAGGAATCAAATGCAAAATGACCAATCTTATTGCAAGAAAAATATTTTAGGGTTAATTTTTCCTTCGAACTTACCCTTACCTTTCCTTTCCATTTTTTCTATTAGAGCCCCAAGTTCGTCCACTTTCCTTTCTTCTTCTTGAATCTTTTCCCACTCATCATCATATTCTCCAATCTCTTCATGTTTATTACTTCTGCTAGAGCTCGCAAGGCTTGATAAGGTCTTTTTGTCATTAAGAACACTAGCCTTGAATTCAGACTCTACTTTTGTAAAGCCTCATGCAACTTTGCGGTCTCAAAGGTGGTTAGCTTAGCAATCAAGACTTCTCTATTGAACTTCTTTATCATTGGTATGATCTCCTCTATCACTTGTACTTTAGTCTTGTAAATGGGTGTCAAAGATCTAAGAATCTTTGCTATCACTTCATCTTCTGTATATTTTCCTCCTAAGTTTCTGATTCCAGTAAAAACCTTTGTAACCCTTTGTACATATCCTCTGACATTCTCATCATCTCGCATCCTTAGAGTCTCCATTTTATCCTTTAAATTATGTAATTTTTCTTTCTTAGTGGATTGATCTCCTTCATATAGAGCCTCTAGCCTTGTCCAGATCTTGTGAGATGAATCAAAATCTTTCACCTCTGTAAATGCTGCCTCAGAGAGTGCACTTATCATTACTTCCCTTGCAACCATATTGCAAGAAAATAACTTCTTTTCTTCCTCAGTAGCATTCCCTAAATCATATTCTACCTTGATTGGTTCATCCTTCTTTGTAATCATCTAGTATTTGATTCCCAAATAGATCAAATGAGTTCTCATATTGTTCTTCCAACTATCAAAAGTTTTAGAATTAAGTTTTGGACTCTCCTTCCTATGGTAAGCCATCTCAAAATCTCCTCAAGCGGTTAAGCTTTCTCTAAGCGGTTAAGAATAATACAACTGAGGGGGGGTGTATCTATTGTATTCCAAATAAGTAAAATTTAAAATTTAAACCAATTACTTAATACAAATCTGAAGACTTTAAGATCAATACCATAACACAAATATTATTTTTTGAGGAAACTTGTTAAGGGAAAAACCCTCATGGGAATTAGCACCCACAAGTAATGCACTAGCAATATTGTATCCATGTTAGAAGATGTATCTTTGTTAGGAGCTGATTATTACATCTAGTACAAGTTCCTGTTAAAGAACAGGCCCTGTTAGGAGTCTTCTCAATCCTGTTAGGAGTTGATCAAAATGATGAGCTCACTGACCGAGCACACTTCCCAAAGTAAAGGTTAAATCCACCTTCTAAAGGTTAAACCCGCCTTCTAGACTCACTGTCCAAATAAAGTATGGAATCATACTTACAATAGTGAGCTGATTCATAGAAACTTTCTTTGCTTATACAGTTGCAATGAAGTGCAATACAAATACAATTACTACTCTACATCTAGCAGAACTTGCATCCACATGCTCGCAACATCCAATACAACCTTCTTACACATCAAGACATTTCTTTCCTTTATACAAGTTACAATAAATAATTAGGTCAAAATGTTAAGACTTCCCCAATGCATAAATAACTACATAGACCCTTGCTAAGATACATATGGTACCTTACACAAGTAATTATCAAATATAAATTATCATTTGTATTCCAATATCCATAAATCACGCTCTCCAATCATTAAGCACATTACATCTCTGCAGTTGGCTCCAAATAGGTCTTCACCAATCCACACACCTCAGCTGACGTCATTAGGAATCTGGCGACCCAAGAATCACAACGGATGTTCTCTCATGTATCTTCTATCATGACTTCATATCGCATATCATAACACATGCTCACATTCAAGCTATCACAAAAAATCAGAGACCATCTCTATCATAATCCTCTGTCACTGCTTTGTAACAATTTATTACCAAAACAGTTATAACTCAAGCAAGTACCAACATAAGACCCTATGACCTTAGACATAAGGTATACACTCATCCCTCGACAAAAATCTATACTCGCATATGCTGATACATCATACAATGTTTGTACACACCTATCATTCTAACATGTACCTATGATAACAGACTTTCTGAGACTTCTACTATATCCAACTGAAACATATGTTGACATAAATGACAAAACATGAATGTCAACACCTCAACAACAATAATTCCAACACAAACACCATGAAACATTGAAATCATGTCTCTGAAATTTGAACTCTTGTGCCAACTGAAATGAATGAAGCAAAGGACATTAAAAACTTAGTCCCAAAACCATTCCATCATAAACCATCACGCGGAGAAATGTGAAGCACACATTTCACACAAAAAATATTATCAATCAGTCGTACTTAGATAAATACCAATTCTACTATTTTGTGATCTAAAGAACAGAAACTTGAACTTAAAAACTTCAAATATCTTCCAACAGCATGTCAAAACCTCATCATCCTATATGCAACATAAATAATATGTGGAGTAATATTCTTAGTACAACTACACAAAAAGCTTGTTGACATCAATGTAACAATGTGTTGACATCAATGTCAACAATACCAAACAATCATACTGAATCATCACTTATCCAAACCAACTAATTATACTCAATAATAAAACAATATAGAACTTATCTTCATGATTCTAGACCTAAACTTAATGCTCTAAATTAAACCTGCAATTTGTAAAAATAATCTGGTAAAGCGCTAATTATTTACAATTGTTTGTCATTGTTTTCTAAAATATAAATTTTTGTAAAGAATGGTAGTATTTACAAACCCCTTTTAGGTATTTGTTCAATTATGAGGGTCATGTTATCCTTAATAAAATATCCTAATAAACAAACTTTATAGTTATGAGTCAATGATCTAGAACAATCAAGCTTGCAATAGGCCTAGGAGGATGTCATTATCAAACAAATGCATAACAGATTCTCATTCAGCCCCTTCCATCTATATGTTCTTCTCACATTCTATTATGATTGTAAATGAAGGAAAAAATGTATTTAAATATAACCAAGCACACAAATCAACACAAACATGTGTTACGTAGACTCAAAATAGCTAGCGAGAGTTAGAAACATGGGCCAAAATTTAGAAATTCAAATTGAAATTTTTGGGGTTTAGATTTGCAAATACAAATGGATGGGGTCAAATCTACACCAATATATTTGAATTAAGCAATGAATGGGTATCTAGAGAGCAAGATAAGTCTTTAGAGATGTGTGATAGTGGGATCAAGATATGATTATTTCATGAGGATAATTCCCATAAGAAATGTAACTAGTAGATTCATTATTACATTTAGAACACTCTAATCAAAATGATCCCAAAACACAAGAGAAAGGGCATGGTGGGAAATTTTTTCCATTACAATAATATATTATAATAATGCAATATCCATTTTAGGCAACTTAACAAAAAATGGGATTAGACACAAACATATATATGTAGACAAATAGATAGTTTGCTTTCTTATTTCTATAACACCTTAACTATATTATCCTAACAAAATAGGGACATAAAATTTTCTTTTAAGGGTAGGAAAGTATGATAAACATCACAACTAAAATAACTGCATTCCTTTTTCCTATAGACATGAAAGTAGTTACCAACTAAGTTCACATGAAACGTATTTAAATAATTCATTTCACTACTCTAAAATCATAATGAAAAATAATAATATATGTAACATTATCTTTCATATGAAAATATATTAACATTGAATTTGATATGAAATGAACTTAACAAAATTAACTACCAAGGAATAATTCTTAAAACCTGAACTTGAAGGTTTTTTCTTTGTTGTACTTCTTTTAACTTCCGACCTCCAAAGGGCAAAAGAGTATCATTGGAGTTTTTTCCACCTAACCTTGGATATTTTGATTGTGACCTAAGGCAACACAAATTCCACAAGGAATTAGCCCAACCCTTCCCAAGGGCATGTGAACTAGCTTTAAATTTTTTTCCATCTGAGACTTGGAGTAGAACCCACAATTGTGTTAGGCCCAAAAAGAGGCAAGCACAACTGAGAGGGGGGGTGAATAATTTGTACACACCTAATAATTTTAATTTCACTTTAGCCACTTAGATCTGAAAGATAAATAGTAATGAAAGAACCACATCATAACACAGAACACCAATATTTGTTCTCGAGCGAATCTAGTGGGGATCAAACCCACAAGATGAATGTACTCTGCTAAAAGTATTGTCCGATTAAGATAAAAAAAGAGAACAAATGATGCACAAGAAACCATAGGCTTAGAGCTCAATCCGCGGGCTCACTGCACACAACTCACTTCTCACAATACAATCACAGATCTGTCCCTCAGTCGGGTTCACCGATCTATCTTCAATTATAACAAGGTGGACATACAATCCATTACAACCGAACTCACAAATAACATCTCCAAATCCAATATAGTTCCAATGAAGTACAAACTCTTCCTTAAATGTAAAATACAAGTATCAACAATTATCCTTACATTCGCACACTTCTCTCTCTTTACAATTACAAAATGATCTCTCATTTATATTGATTACAAGGAATAATCAACCACTAGGTCGACTAAGACCTATTATAATAAAAGATATAAATATTATGCTCAATCTCACAAGAGATCGAAATCAAGTTGGCTAAGACTTAGATAGGACCCAAATCTTCAACCATGAACACTATAGTGTGTCGCCAAAACAACATGAAGAATCACAATACCTTACTCCATCAATTCAGCTAAGACCTAAATGAAGAAACGCCAACACGCTACCCACAAAAGAAAATATGATCACCTCCAACAATGTAGTCCAACAACACCAACAAGAAGAATGAATACCATCCAAAATAATCTTCATCTCTAATCAACAAGAACACTAAAATACATAACTCTATCATAGCAAAAGATAGATTTCCATACTCTAACTCATTAACAACACTAGTTGTGAACACAATGATAAGGCACCATGTAACCACCAGATTCACAACCTCTGAAACATCAAATCCAAGACATACTAAACCAAATATTCATCCATTGTACACAAGAACACTGTAACATCAGCAACCAGCAACTCAACCATACCACACTCAAACTGTCATCCAAACATTTATGAACCTCTGTAGATCAACTATAGACATGATTGAATAATTCCTCATGAAAGCAACTCAAGATCTTCAATATATCACTTGAATAACTGGAATCTTCTTCACTGAACACACTATCTAAAACAACAATTAGAATGTTGACATAAATGACAAAATATCAATGTCAGCACACCCAAGTACCAAAATCATACATGCTCAATGATATTCCAATAATCTCCCCCTTTGGAATTGATGGAAACATGCAAAGTGAAAAATTGATCAATGCACAAAGGCATTAATATATCCACCTGATCACTCTGAATATCCAGCTTCAACACAATCTCTCCCAAGCATTATCACCTATGTTTTTCCCATAATCTCTCCCCCTTTGACATCAATGGAAAAGGACCAAAGACGTCAAAAATAACTGAGCTCACCTCAAAAGGAAAAAATAGGAAAATCTCAGAACCAAACCATAATAATCATAAGATTTCTCCCTCTAAGGAGTAGTCCCCAAACTCATCAATTGAGTGAATGATATTCTGACAAGTTTTATGGACTGATGTCATCCTCAGCATCATTATTCTGATCAGGAGGGGCTATCACCCCAAGCTTTTTCCTTAGATACACAAATTTATCCTTCGACAAAGGCTTTGTAAAGATATCAACAATATGTTCCCTAGTAGACACAAATTCCAGTTTCACTTCCTTTTCACTGACTTTATCCCTCAATACATGATACTTAATAGAAATATGTTTTTTATTTGAATGTAACACAAGATTATTTGAGATATTTATAACATCAGAGTTATGACAGTGAATAAAAATAGGTTCATTAATGTTTATCCTTTCATCCAAACATCTTGACTACAGTTTATTGCAGTAGCAACATACTCAACTTCAGCAGTAGAATGAGAAAGAAAATCTTGCTTCTTACTAATCCAAGAAACTAGTCTCTTACCCAAAAAGAATGGACCTCCACTAGTACTTTTCCTATCATCCTCATTACCTTCCCAATCAGCATCAGTGTATAGAATAAAGTCATCATCTTTTCCATACCATAATCCATAGTCAACTGCACCCTTCAAGTATCTAAAAATTATCTTGATAGCAACCATATGTGATTCCTTTGGTTAAGCTTGAAATTTGCAGTAATTCCAACAACATTTGATATGTATGGTCTAGAATGAGTTGGATATTGTAGTCCTTTTATCATAGATTTGTATAATGTCTAATTAGAACAAGGGGAATCATCATCCTTGGTTAACTTGCAACCAGTAACCATAGGATTTCCTACCAGTTTTGAATCTTCCATACCGAATTTCTTCAACAATTCTCTGACATACTTGGACTGTGTAATAAAAATTCCTTTATCTAACTGTGTAGTTTGCAATCCAAGAAAGAATTTCATGTCACTTATCATAGACATCTCAAATTATTTTTGCATTTCCTTAGCAAAACCTCTACTTAACTCATCATTACCACCAAATATAGTATCACTAAAAATTACTTCAAGAATCAAGATATTATCGTCAATTATTCTTAAATATAAGTTACTATCTGCAGTACCCTTGTTGAAACCAATCTTTTTCAAATACTTGTCCAATATGGCATACCAAGTTCTAGGAGCTTTCTTTAGTCCATACAAATATTTTCGCAATTTACAAACCATGTCTCCTTCCGCAGCTAGAGTAAAACTATCATGCTTCTCAATATAAATATCCTCCTCTAGTTCACCATTTAAGAATGCAGACTTAACATCTATCTGATAGAATTTAAATTTTTTGTAAGTTGCACATACAAGAAGTAATCTAATAGCTTCAAGTCTAGCTACAAAATAATCTATTCCATAACCAATTGTCATCAATCTTAGCAATCAAACATTTATTCTCAATAGTTTTCAAATGAAATAGATTGCTAGCAGTTTGTGTACCTGATACAATAAGATTTCATGTACTTCCATTGATCTTGCAAATTCCATCCATGAATTCCAATTTATAACCTTTATCCAATAGTTGTCCAACACTCAACAAATTATTACTTAAACTTTCAACATACAAGACATCATCAGTACTAATTTTACCATCAAGAGTGATAGATCATTTTCCTTTAATCAAACAGAGAGCATTGTTACCGAATCTAACAACATCACCATCATAGTCCTCAAGCTTCACAAAATTTTCCTTATCACCATTCATATGATGTGTGCATCCACTATCAATGACTCATTCATTTGTTTCAACAACCCGTGACCAATGCTTTTTCTTCTTTAGGATTATCTTCTTTAATCGCAATAAACACAATTTGTTCCTCACTAGTAACAGACTCATCATCAGTCACACCTTCTTTAGCATCATAAAAAATTTTATGGCCCTTAGAACGATATTTCTTATAATTGTCTCTAATATCCTTGGAGTTTTTATTCGGACATCTAGATGCAATATGACCAATCTTATTACAATTGAAGCATTTCAAAGGTAACTTTTCTTCATACTTACTAGATCTCTTAGGTAGTCTTCTAGCAATCAAAGCTTCAATTTCATCAATCGTCCTCTCTTCCTCCATGATCTCTTCCCAATCTTTAGCATAGTGTTTTAATTTTATCTTTGTAGAGATTTCTCCCTAGTCACACTTTGTCACATTGTCTTTAAATGCAGTCTCAACCTTCAGAAGTTCCTTACCAAGTGTATTCATCTCATAAGCACAGAGTCTACATGCCAAATCTTCTCTGGAAATGTCTCTTATAGTTCTCAATTCCTCAATAGCAGCAACTTTCTCACTGTAACATGCAGGAAAAGATCTCATAATCTTGTCTACAACTTTATTGTTTGTCAAAGTACCAACAATACATCAGATTGCACAAACCAGATCATTTACTCTCTACAAATAGACTGAGGCAGTTTCTCCTTCACTCATCTTCATATCTTCATATTTTTCTTTTAATCCCTCCAGCATAGCTTGCTTAACATGTGTCACCTTCATAAATATTTTCTATTTTTTTCCATACCTCATGTGCAGTTCTTAATCCATAAATTTGAGAATATTTTGAATCAAATATGGCATTGATCAAGGTTTCCATTGATAACATGTTCTCCTTTAATTTCTTCTTTTCATCTGTAGTAGCATTTGTTATATTATTTGGAATAGCATAACGCTTCTCACTAATCTGCCAATATTCACCTTTTGTCCCTGTGCTTATTAGGTAGGTAGTCATTTGATCCTTCCAAATCAGATAGTTGTTTCCATCAAACTTTGGACTCTCCTTTCTTATACTTTCCATGACATCTACTTCAAGCTGTCAAGATTCTTCAAAATTACTTGGCTCTGATACCAATTGTTACGCCAAAAAGGAGGCAAGCACAACTTAGAGGGGGTTAATCAGTTGTACACACCTAATACTTTTAATTTCACTTTAGCCAATTAGATCTGAAAGATAAACAATAATGCAAGATCCATAACATAACATAGAACACCAATATTTGTTCTTGAGGAAACCTGGTTAAGGGAAAACCCTGGTGGGGATCAAACCCACAAGATGAATGTACTCTACTAAAAGTACTGCCCAGTTAAGATCAAAAAAAGAGAAAAAAGGATGCACAAGAAACCACAAGCTCATAGACCAATCTGCGGGCTCACTTCCCAGAGCTCACTACTCACAATACAATCATAGATTTGGCCCTCAATCGGGTTCACCAATCTGTCTTCAATTATAACAAGGTGGACATATAGTCCATTACAACCGAACTGACAAGTAGAATCTCCAATGCCAATACAGTTCCAATGAAATACAAACTCTGCCTTAAATGTAGAATATGAGTATCAACAATTATCCTTACATTCACACACTTATCTCTTTACAATTACAAAATGATCTCTCATTTATACTGATTACAAAGAATAATCAACCACTATGTCGGCTAAGACCTATTACAATAAAAGATATAAACATTATGCTCAATATCCAAAGCGATCCAAATCAAGTCAGGAAAGACTTAGATAGGACCCAAATCTTCAACCACAAACATTATAGTGTGTCGCCAAAGCAACATCAAGAATCGCAATACCTTACTCCATCAAGTCGGCTAAGACCTAAATGAAGAAACGCCAACATGCTACCCAAAAAAGTAAATATGATCACCTCAAACAATGTAGTCAAACAACGCGATCATCACACGATCCAAGAAAAGAAACAAGAAGAATGAATACCATCCATAATAAAATCCAAAATCATCTTCATCTCTAATCAACAAGAATACTAAAATACCAAATTCTGTCACAACAAAAGAAAGCTTTCCATACTCTAAATCATGAACAACACTAGCTATGAACACAATGATAAGGCACCATATAACCACCAATTTCGCAACCTCTGAAACATCAAATCCAAGACATACAGAATCAAATACTCATCCATTGTACATAGGAACATTGTAACATCAACAACCAGAAACTCGACCATACCACACTCAAACTGTCATCCAAACTTTTGTGAACCTCTGTAGATCAACTATAGATATGATTGAATAATTCCTTAGCATCGCAACTCAAGATCTTCAATATATCACCTGAAAAACTGAAATCTTCTTCACTGAACATATTGAACACACCGTCTTAAATAGAAATTAGTATGTTGACATCAATGACAAAAAATTCATGTCGACACACCCAAGTACCAAACTCTGACATGCTCAACAATCTTCCAACAAATTGTCATAGCCAGTTAGCCTATAGACATCTTCACCTAATAGGGTGACCTTCCTAACTAGAGATTTCCCTATTATTTCTAGTGAATGACGGTTACTACATGTAGCATAGCACCACCTTGGATAAGGTTGTTATTTAAGTACAAGCACAAATTCCTATGCAGTCAATGTCACCACTAGAGTTGTTTAAAGTCATAAAGAGTCCTTAATTAGATATCAACATCCCGATGGATTCATTATACATATCTGTTCATGTCTTCTCATAATCTTGGCCAAAACACAATATTCTCCCCCATAAGGTTGATTAACTCTTAATTAAGTTTTCTTTTTCAAGTGGACAATAATCAAATAGTAGTTTGTTGTCTCGAGGATATGCAGATCAAGATTTCACCCCAACAGATAAGTCCTTAAGACTCGCAATATATGATCATATATTATTATGACAAAATATGGCTAGACTCAAGTAATAGATTTAAGAACAACCGAGCTTTAAAAGTGTTTACATAACTAGTTCCATGGTTCATTTTGGATTCCCTCCTACATAGATCCTTCTATTGCTTAAGGCGGTGATCTTTATATACTTATCCATTTAGTCAAAGAGGAAATTTAAGGTTTCAAAGATGCAACACACAATGAATCAATTATTTAAACTTTCATACTCTAGAATGCACGAAGAGTGCTATTCAATCATAGAGAATGTTGGATCGACTTGATAGAATGCAACCCCTTCTTTTACTAATGACCAAATTACTTACTTCTCAGACTTAGAATCACGAAAGCATAAGCTTGAAGGTTCAGCCACAGTCACAAATAAACATGAATGCATATGTCAAAATGGTTCTCTCTTTAACATTAGCAATATGAATGCATACATTCACTCGACTTTATTCGATCATGATTTGTAAGATAAATGAAATTGATGGAATTGTTTCTGTCCTTATCAGATACTGCAATATAAAATAGTTATCATAGTCACTTTACAACTTATTGACCAAGAAACATTAAATTGTGAAATCAAATGACTTCTTCACTGGTTACAATTAAAACACACATGATAATTTGTTACTTTGTGCTATAAAAAAATAGGGATGCCCCAATCAAGTAAACGACAATAAATCGGTAATTCTCATGATTGAAATATCATTAGCAAGGTAAAGCCATCAACAGAAACCAAGCCAATCCTTCTTCAATGCGATAATACAGAGTACCATAGAAACACGACAACCAACCAAAGAAAAATGCCAAGTTGTCTGGGGTGATTTTCTTCCCTCTAGCCCAATCGATAAGAAAAAATCCCCAAACAAAAGAAAGATCTCACAAATAGACGATCAGCTAGCAAGGTGGCGACAACAAGAAGTAACTCCTTGCCTACAGTGGCAAGAGGAGTTACTCTTGCCACCCCATCCAAAATTCCCTCCAAGATTCAAACACAAACCTCCAACAAGGAAGCAAAATGCATTGTGTGTCTATATAATCTAATGCATATATGCCTTACTAATTAAGTGTCAATTTTCATCTTACATACTTGACTTCTCAATCGTTGTTGACATACACAAATTCATTTGATTATATTAATAAAAATTTCACAAAAGTTTACGGGTGTGTACGTGTGTACATGCATGTATGTATATATGTATGTACATACATACTACATATGTATACGTATATATATGTGTGTGTGTACACACACACACACACACACACATATATGTAAATATGTATATGTATGTATGTATGTATGTATCCTAAAAGAAAGGACAAGAGAGATCATCAAGGTTGTTCCTTAAGATCGATGAGAATGGTTCATTAAATAAGAAATAATCTGAGGCTCGATTCTAAATTACACAGGGATAGAAAGGTGACCGACTAGACATCTAAGGTACTTCCCTCCCAAACTTGATGACTGATTAAACAAGTGTGGTTGTAGTTCGAATGACATTCTCAACATTCATTGTGTGTTAACACACCCCTATGTTAGTGATGCTCTTCCACGTCGTAGGATGGATTTTCACCTACATTCCACTGACAATGAAGGATTAGATACCATCATCATTATATTAACAAAATCAAAATATGCATAAGTTATTCATAATGAAATCCATTATATCTCTTTCCAAATAGTCCACATATGAAATTCAAATCATATAAATAATAATTCATTATAGAACAATAAAAAAATATAAATTAATTATTCATAGTCATAATTTATGAAACCAAACAAGTGAAATTCACATGATTGTTTATCATCACACTTCACATGAAATAGTTATTACAATTATTTAAATAGAAAAGTTCTCAAGGAAGGGATGTAACAAATTTCAAGTAGCATACGCTTTAGATTATATCAACAATTAGATAGTTGCTTTCATGTTTCAAGTAGCATAGGCTTTAGAATATATTAATTTAATTCATTAACATCTTTATGTTATGTCAATACACATAAATCACCAAACCTGCAATCTGAAAGTAGTACCAACATAAAAATATTAGATGGAAGTAGTGGTAATTCGTTGACAAGTGTTTCAAATATATTTAAAGAAAAAAATAAAATACAAAAGAAAAAGTAAACGTCCTATATTGGGTGTGGAGGCCCTAACACAATACATGGTTGTATTGTTATTGATCATATTGGTCAGAATTGTAGGAATCGGGAAACTTATAAGGCATTGTGTACTGAAACCTTTAACAATAGGAAATTGTGTAGAAGTTGAAGAACATGAAGCAATTAGTTATATTCAGCATTTCCTCATAGCCTCTCTCAACTCTTATCAAAAATTTCTTGTGCAAATAGATGAAGGAATTTATTGCATAACAGATGATACAAGAGTATCGGCTGACAATGGCTTCTATTGTAACACCAAGACCATTCTCATTGCTTACGGTAACTACAAAAACACTAAGGTCATTATCATGCCTTGCAATTACTATGGTTGACACTTTAATGGGCTACAATAGACAAGCACTTCCCAAATGCTCACAATAACACAATGATCATCCATCTATCAAAATTTTCACAAGTTAGACCTATGGTAACCATAATTCTACCAAATTGTCTATAATTTCTACCACAATGTCAACAAGGTCCAAAACACCTCCAAGACAAACCAAAAAGACTAATTCACAATGCACATCACTGCATTATTCTTAGCATTACACTTTGAATATAGAAACAATGTGGTTGATACGATAATCCAAGTGGCACCCCAACGTTTGCACTACGCCAAGTCATCCCCCAACACATTACACACATTCAAATCACACCACCTATCCATCAAGAGATGATGAGTCACATGGAAGTGGTTTAACTTCTAGAATGACTCAATCATCACATGTAATATATATATGTGCACGTGTGTGTGTGTGTGTGTGTGTGTGAAAATAGTAGGATGTAAAAGAACATGCATAGCTAGGGAATAAAAAATAAGCTAGAAGATAATATTCATGTCTTTCTCAAAAGTATTTCAACTATAGGACAAATAGATAAACAAAATACATTTATTGTTTCAATTCCATATATTTTTGTCTTTGCACATATTCATCTTACAAAGCTTCTACACACCCCCATAACTTCATCTAAATCATCAACTAGTGAGTTGTCCAATAGTTTCACCTTGGACCACTGATCAATGGTGCCAAAGCAGATCATCTCGCTCTTTGGTGACCTATTAAGTATGATCAAAGATTCTAGTGCATGGCATCGAACATTGAGAAAGACATTACCTACCAACCAAGTCATTCCAAAATTGCCAAACCAATGAAACTAGACATACATGCAACAAACAAGAATGATACCATACAAGAACTCATGGACTACAAAAAATTTGTGTTCATCCAATTCACAAAAGTCCTTGAATGTGCAATTCCATCACTTCATTGTTTTTTCTAGTCATCCCCCCTATATTTCAAGTAAATATAAATATTTGTGCATTTGAGAGCATGATTAATGTCTGTGAAATACAAAAATGGTATTTAGAAAACCCTTTATATGCAAATAACTTTTCTAATGAAGAGAAAACAAAAATTGTGTTTTTTTTAAGTCTCTTTGCCTATGAAGAAGTGGCGGAAAGCACATGTGCTTTGGAAAGAAGACTAGACAAGAAAATTTCAGCTACCCTGGGATGCATTCCTAGAAGCCTTGAAGAATGAATATTATTTTAATTCGCCTCTCAATAAGCGATGGAACACCTATGCACTTTAGAAAGACAACTAGAAAAGAAGAGATTTGAGCCATCTTGGATGCATTACTAGAAGCCTTCAAAGGATGAATATTATCCTTAAAAGGTTTCTAATGATTATCGTATGCAACATTCATAAGTATATCAAGGATATGACTAGTCGATACAAGAAAACATTAATGGCCTACATGATCTCTATGCAAGCCTAAGCGCATGTACGTTGGAGCAACATTGAGTACTCAAGTACTCACACTAGCCTATGATCATCCATTTAGTTCAAACTAAAATTGGTTAAAATCAAGATGACAGGAGAAGCATATTGATATTCAACAACCATTGAGTTCAAGCAAAAAAGTAGACAAGAAAAAATCTCCAAGATAAAGATAGTGGTGGTAAAGTTTTCTTTCCTGCAAATTTCATGAGTTTTGAGAGGCCTTCACGTCAAAATTTTAAGGTTTGCAGTGTTATTGTGCTCTCTAGAGGTTAGAGTTTAGGGTTTTATGGTTGAAAAGTATGTCGTTTGAAGAAAAACACTTAAATATTTTGTTTGGTTGTTACCTTTTTGAGTAAATTAAGTCACTTAAGGATGGGTTATGTCGTCATTGAAGAGGATTGGTTCATGATTTTCCTTGCACTTTACATTTTAAGTGTCAGCCCCTTTTAAATTTTAGGCCTTAAGTTATTATTTTCCTAATTCCTAGCGCCTTGGTTTGTTCAATTTTAATGCCTAAGTTAAGGGTTGTGTGGTCATATTAGGCAGGTCCCTTTATCTTTTCTAGTGGCGGGTTATGTGGCATATTTTGATTTGTTCATGATCCTGTGATGGTGTCACAGCTTGGACCCAATTGATCGCGGGATAGCGAGGAGGTACCATCTGTCATGCTTTAGTTGGTCTTTGATGTTACTTCTTACCTTATATTATGTTTGGTGATTCTTATGGTTAATTTTTGAGCTACTAAAGGTTCCATCTTTTAGCACATGCAACAATTGAACGGTGATCTTTTGTTCAAAGGAAAAAGGTGCTCATCTTTTAGCTCGGATATCAAATGAACTACGTTGGTCATTGGGTAAAGATTTGAAGAGATCAACGGCTCTCATGATCTCGCAATGAAAGTTGCATGATCTTTATTGACTATAGGATGGCGAGATGTCGCCACGTGTCTTGGGCTAGTAGACAATTGAGAGGGTAGGAACGGGTGGTGGACATTTGTTGAAAATGATTAGTCGTGGGAATTAATTAAAGAATTTTATATTTTAGTTGTCGATTACATTGATGTTATCTGGTGGGAAACTAATGTGCTCATCTTTTTGCACATGATGATATTCAACAGAGATATTTTAATTTGATACAAAAGGTGATCGATGTTTATTTCATAAAGGTGGGTATGTGGTTTGAGCGGCGGTTAAAGAGAGATCAAGATCAACGGTTGTCATGATCCCGTGATCAAACCTATGAGGTGTTTAACTATCACGGGATCATGAGATCTTGCCACATGTCCTTGGTCATCAAAGGCTAAAGAAAGGTAGGGCCAAGTGATGACATGTTGTGTATTTTGATATGGTGGTTTTCTATTGGGTGGTGATTGCGCTCATTTGTAGACGTGGCAGTCAATGTCAGATTGACTATTTATGATTGTTGGATGTGGTTAGATTGACAACTCAAATTTAAATTTTGACTCGAGTTTTTTTTGAGTCGTTTCTTTGCGCGTATGGATTAATGGCATATTGGAGTAACAGTTGTAGACAGTAATAAAAGCCAATTCAACCTATTTTTTGATCATTCTACATTCACACAAATTCTTGAAGTGGTCTAGAGCCGTGAAGGAGATCGAGTGAAGTTTTTTGTTCATAATTTGATCTTGCTTCGAAGAAAAAAGTCGTAAGTAAGGTTTCTTTCCCTCTATGATATTTCATGGTATTTTCCTAGTGAATTGATCTAAATTTGTGGGGAAGGTTTTATTTTGAGTGTTGAAACCAGGATAGGGTTAAAATTTTCCGAAATCAACTTGAAATTCACCTTGAGATTTTGAAATTTGTTAGAAACCCTAGTTTTCTGTATTTGTGAGTTATTTTTAAAAGAAAGCCCTAGTTTTCAAAAATTTTCCTCAGAGACACCATTCAGGCCAGACATAATACCTTAAGAGGAATCTATTTGATGATTTCCTAGACCAGTTAAAACCCTCAACAAATGAAAGACCTATAAGGCACAAATTGGTAGGAGGGAATTGATGCAGAGGTATCTGGTCAAAATCCAAGCTTCAAAAACAATGAAATGGTTTCCCTCAACTATAGCTTCCAAACTATGAGGTCTCTAACCCTTCTCCTTCTCTAGGCTCCACTAAAGTGCTCAAACTTGGTCTCCACTCCAAAAACTAATTCCATCATCTTTCAAGGTCTCATCATGCCCTAATCAAATTTTTACAACAGACTTTGTGCACCATATCCACTTATTCATCAACAATCTCTTACCTGGGTGCTATCTAGGCCTAATTCTAGTAGCCCAATCAAACAGGTATTTCAATATTTTCTCAAAACTTTTCCAAAGTACTTGTAGAACAAATTACATTCTTAGATACCCTTTTTGGATTTCTTCAACATATCCCAAAACCATGTATTACTCCTTTTGACCAACCCTCAAGACCAAAACCTTGCAATTCCCCAACTAGACCTAATTAGCCCACTCTTCCAAAGCAAACCCTAACAAATCAACTTCTCTCAGCCCAAAACCATGAAAAAATCTTGATAAACATTCCCAAACCACATATTTTTACATGCATTTGACCATCCACACTCCTTTGATAGGTCAACCAACAAACCCTCATATTTAGGTCCTTCCAACTAGGGTTTTCTCAAACCATGCCTTCCCAACACTTCCAGAACCAAACAAGAGTTGGTTTACCATATACTTAACATTATACAAGAAAAACTACCCTCATTAAGAGAAAACTCCAAACCCAATACCATAGCCTCACTAGTCATGCCCTTTCACCATTCAATCCTTACCCTAGGGTTTCTACACTCAACAATTTATCCTTTCCTGCATCCAAACTAATTAGTAATCATAAAAATACAATGTATGTGATCCATTCCACTAGGCACAGTAGTAACATAAAGTGGAATGGATCTTTATTCCATTTGGACTCTCAAAATCCTTTTACTTGCACAAACGTTGTTACAGATCAGACTTGGGTGTGAATAGCAAAATGCAATTAAGAACTCTTCCGATGATTAGAAACATGTTTTAAACACCTTTCAAAATCTTGTGATCTTATTTCTAAACAAGAAATGGAAAACAATCAAATTAGAAGCAAGAAAACCATGAGAAACTTGAATAAATTGCAGGAAATTTGAACTCTTATTGCCAATGGTGATTCAATACATCCTCCTTCCTATCATTCATGGATTATTTTGCCTTTAAATAGACATTCCTACTCATTACATTTATTTACCTTCATGGAAACTGATCAAAACTACTAGAACTATTAATCCCTGCCAACTTCCTAATTAGCCGTTACGATTTGAAAATTCAAATTTGTTATCTCCTAAATATGACTTCTAAGACCCTTTTATCACCTCAAAGGCTTATCATTTGGCCGTTTTACATCATTTATTATCAAAGACACCTAATCCATCCTTTGGTGCCCTACCTATGCCCCTATTACATAAAATGATCCTATGGCTCTTATCAGGCCCATTAGGACTTATAATCATATTGTTTATTATATTACATCCAAATGCCTTAAAAGGCTCTATTACATCATATTTAGGCCTTTTAGACCCTTGAAAACATACTTCATGCCTTAATGGCATATTGAAACTTCATGCTTCATTGGGTTCTCCTACACTAGGTATACTGTGGATGTAGGTTTATACAACAAAACCGCCCATATTGCAGATGTCAAGGTGCCTATGAAAGGATTTAGTATGTTCACAATGTGGTATGGACAGTCTCACTTGGAAAACCCTGAATCTAATTCATGGCAATATGACCTGAGAAACTTAGCAGTGTCGAATATTTTTATGGATGTCGATTTGATGCTAAAAATTGCAAACAGATATGATCCAATTGCTAGGTGGTGAGAGGAAAAAATTTCCAAAGAGGAATTTCAAGAGGTTTTTGATTTGTATGAACCTGCTGCATCTTTGGAGACTGCTAATTTGGAGGAGATCAGGTAGAAATATAAGAACACAAAAGAATTTTCCAGGGAGACACTTCTTCCATCTCATTTGAATAAGGTAGGAAGTCAAAAATATTATATTGGCTGATGACATTATTTTTCCATTAGTATGAAAACAACACTTTCGGTAAGCACACACCGAAAGATAGGACAAAGAGCAAACTGAAAATGCAGATATCAGAGATCACCGAAAACTGCTAAGTACAAAGAAAACCGACGATACAATTTTGTGTGTAAATCGAAAATGCAAAGTCAGAAGGATAAAGAGGAACCCGACGTGCAGGATATAGTGCAAACCGAGAGACAGTCAAAAAGAAAACCGAGAGGACAGTTCAAACAAGGAACCCGAAATACAGTCAACTGATTTCAAAGCATAACCGACCGTCAAAAACCAAAAGTCAATTGCAGCCCGCAAAAAGTGGATCTAACCTCCACGTCAGATAAAAAAGTCATGTTCTATTTATAGAGTCTTGATTTGTTTTTAAAACCATTTCTTTAGGGACAAAAAACATGAATGTAAGTGCTTTAATCAGTTTAACTGATTTAAAACACATAGACTAGGAGATCAAGGTAAAGTTGTAAACCCGTGATCTTAGAGTTAACATTGTTTTACGTGAAACTTGATTAGGTCAATCTGTCTTATAAATAGACTATGCAATCATTCATTATTATGTATGAGAGAGGGATGAGAAAGGATATGAGAGGATGACTGAAGCATATGAGCACACCTATGCATCAGATTGAAAGTTTCAAGAACCAGAACAGCAAAAGGTGAATTTGGTTAGCAAGAACCATTAACAAAGACTACCGAGCATCAAAGGTATTATTCAATCACATTAGGTGATATAATTTTTTCATGTAAACTTAAATGGATCTGTCATCAACAATAGAAGATTGCATACACCAGGTCAAATTGTAATCTTCTATCATTCTAACAAGTGAAGCAGAGTGTAAAAATCCTTTCAAGGAAGGTGGATTTAATAGTCCAACTATAAATCTCTTAACCGAGTGCACACTCAACAGTGTTGCTAAAGCTCTTAACCGAGTAGACTTTAACAGGTCTCCATAGATACT
>MU228349.1:2338518-2397673 GCA_018584345.1 Thuja plicata | reverse complement strand
TTGCTTATTAATTAAATCATGTTGATTTAATTAGTTAAGTTATTACTCTATGCTTAAGTTTCACTTAGGTAGCTTTTATTTCTTTAGGGTTTTCCCTTTAGGGTTTCGGTATCCTTTTATAAGGATTCACCGCTTTCATTTCATTATCGAGATTGTAATCTATTCATTATTGTTGTTAATAGAAGCTTTTTCTGTCAACATGGATTTTCAGTCTCTGGCCTTTTGGCCTCCATAGCTTCTCTCTTCTGTCTTTTGCTTCTGCCTTGTAACTGTCATGCATGCAGGTGTTCTTGGGAGATTAGCTTTCAGCCTAATCCTAACATCCACAGATACTCTTAACTGGGTAGATCATCAGAAGTGATCAAATTGTAGCCTTAATTGGCCCCTTCCAATCTGCAGATAGTAAAGAATTTGTGGGTGCCATCCCCACCGCGGTTTTTACTTCCTAACGGGAGTTTTCTGTGATATCATATCTTGTGTTATGTGTCAATTACTTTCATGAATGTTCACATGTTAGATTAAGTTTATGAATTGATATATCTTGCATCAAGATAATATAGAACGGATGGTTGGATAAACATTTGATAACTTAAAAGATAAAGGTTAAAAGATACAAAAGTTTTAGAGGTACTTATTTACCCCTCCCCTCTCAGTACACACTTCCCATTAATTCCAACATTGGCCCTAGTTCTAGAGAGCCTTTTCCCATTGAGGCTTTTGCTCCACATTTAAGAGCTACATTCTACACACTCTGTCAAGTCTTAGGGAAGCACCCTAGCACAGTGATTCCTCCAGATTACATGCACATGGCTATCATGATCCAACACCCAAATTTTACAATAATATATATTTTGCCCCTTATCTAGTAGGGAAGATCCATGAAGAGCTGGTGAAATTATAGAATGGAGGGAAACCCTATTTCTACTAGTACTCAATGTTGATTCATATATTCTTGTTCAAAAATGTTGATTACTTTGTAGAATATATGAACTTGAACAATACAATAGATGGTGAAGAGATGTCAGTTTCGACTTGGAGTACAGTTATGTCTAGGGATTGGGAGGCTCCAAGTTATGTGTTATTCGATAATTATTTTGCTTCAAGGTTAAGGGCCAGGTTGACAGTTAATCCCCCAAGAATTCCTAAGGAGCTACTAGATTTCTGAAGGCCAAAGGAAAAAGTTCCTGAATTAAAAATTGAGCATAATTGGGGAGATGTTATCCCATATTTAGTGAGAACAATCCTAAAGGTTTATGGTTATGGTGATAAACCTCGTGTTCTACTATATAATGTAACATTAAGGTTAGGTTTTACAGAGGTCATGAGATAGATTGCCTGGATACAGGAGAAGGGGCTGACAGGGAGAAGTAAAGGAACTATTTCCCCTCATTTCATTGTAGTTCCACATTTTGTGATTAGAAAGGGTGGATGGGTACATTTTGAGAAATTTTTTAAGCCCTACCACTTCGGTGTTAGCATAGTTAGGCATAGTGACCCTGAAAACTTCGACAACATTTTTAGACCAAGGATAAAGCTCACCTCTCAACCCAATGAATTTAATTACCTAGAGGATTTAATTCCAAATGTCTATGATGAGGATCAGCAGGAGGAAAACAAAAAGAAGTGGGTGGCCTATAAACAATTATGGGATGAGATCAGGAAGGTTGATCCCAAATATGATCCCCTACAGACATTGAATCCATTTTCTGTGAAAATGAACATATTGGTGGGCCATTTTGAGGAGACAATGCTCATGTTAAGACAGAAAAAAAATAGGTTGAGATCAGGGGACAACACTAATGTGTTGCATAAATTTTTACATGCCCCACTTTCTTCTCTCAAGTCTACTATGTTAGCTTCTAAGGCAGAAACTCCACTCCCACCACTCAAAGAAGGTGAAGGTGAAGAAAGGCCTCCTGAGTACCCTTCTTTGAATATCAAAGTGTGGAAAAGGGTGAGAGGGGAGGAGGTTTGTGATGACACTGACACTGATGAGGAGAGAAGAATACAAGGAAAAAAAATTTATGAAGTATGATAAGTCTTATTTTCCTCCCCCTAGACCTTTGAAGGGGATTCACATTGTTGATCCACAAGAGGAACCAAGGAGGGAGCCTACTCCACCACCTCTATCACCGCCAAAATCAAAAGGAAAGGAACAACATGGAAGTCAAGTTGCAGAAGAGAGGGGTGATATTGAGGATGATAGTAATGATGATTGCATAATCATCTTTGAACAAGATTTACAAGTTGGAATACTAGTTCCACCCATTGCTCCAGTTGTTGATTTTACCGCTTTGGAGATTCAAGGAAAAGTATATAGAGACATGAGGAAGGAAGTTTGTCCACCAAAATCAAAAGGAAAGGAACAACATGGAAGTCAAGTTGCAGAAGAGAGGGATGATATTGAGGATGATAGTGATGATGATTGCATAATCATCTCTGAACAGGATTTACAAGCTGGAATATCAGTTCCACCCATTGCTCTAGTTGTTGATTTTACCGCTTTGGAGATTCAGGGAAAAGAATATAGAGACATGAGGAAGGAAGTTTGTGATTCCTTCCTACAAGATAAAATTTTTTGTAAAGACCAATGCATTTCAGTAGTTGTTGTGGAGGGTACACTTAGAGGATTACCACAAGAGGTGTGAGGAGAAGAAGGCTCAAAGGCCAAACAGGTCTGAGCAAGAAAATGAGCATGAGGTTAAATTAGAAATGAACAAAGAATTTGAGGCCATTGCTCTTGAGGAGGGGGAAAAGATTGTACATAAGGCAGGGGTTCTCATCTTTCCAGAGTGGAATATTGCAGATGCAGTGGCCTTTGATGTTATGAGAAGAAATATGCTATTATATGGCAAGGAACCAGAATAGGTAAATCTTGCAATGAAGGGAGTCTTTTACAACAATGATCATTGTCGCAATTTGGTCATTGTCCCCTACTAAGAATAAGCCATAAATAGCAGACATCAACCCAAAATTGAGGGTTAATGTCATCATACATAGGGTAGTTGATACCACTGGGGTATATTCAACTAAAATGGTGCTGGAAACAGCAAGATTATCCCATGATGTCACTAAACTGGATAAGGATGAGTTGTAGGAATATAAGCTAAGGTGTCACCATTTGTTTGGTGAGTGCAATAAATCACAACAGAGGTGTGTAGAATTAGAGACTAAAATGGCTTTGCTAGAGCAAAGAATTGCACAATTGACATCATATGTTCCTACAATTACTGCACCCCCATCTTACTTAGAGGCAATTCCTTCTTCCTCATACGTTGCAGCTTCGCAAGATATTGAAAGGGAAGCCTCCCCATCTTCTCCTACACCACCACTTATTGAAGATTTGGAATGTTCAATGGACCGCTCAAAGGGGCAATTGATACAAAAAAAATCATTGATTTGGAAAATCAAATTGTTGAGGGTGCGCAGAGATATGTTGCAAAGCAAAAGGAGATAGTTCAAGGTGTCCTATATCACCTGAATGAAAAGGTAAATGAAAAGTTAGCCAACATTTTTTCTTCATATTCTTTATTGTTTGAAGTTGTGCATAATTTTGATAAAGATAAAGAAGTGGCAAGACCACTATTTGAAAAATGGAGAAATAGGGTAGAGGAGCTAAGACTAATAAATCCGGGCTCAAAACATCACAAGGAGAGGCCCCAAAAGATTTAGCCTACTTTTAGATTTGTCAAGTCTCTGCAAGAGTTCCAAATGCTGCCAGAGCATATTGAGGTTAGGATAAGAGAGTTACTTAACAGTTTCAATACACTGACAGACTCTCTCCTAAAAGCATCACAAATCGGAGTGGAAACATCAAGCCATTGCAGACATGGAAAGAGCAGGCAAAAGAAAACATTGAAGCCCAGATTGATGCAATTTGTGATGATCTTGATGCAAGGATCTTGGAAAGAAACATGGACAAGATCATTGACACAGGAACATTTTTTGAAAGTTTTGAAAGGGAGGTAAATCAGTGTGTAGAGTCAAATACACCCCCTACAGAAAAAAGGTTGATGAGGTGATGAGTTATGAATGGCCACCAGATGAGGAGTATAATTAATGGGTCAAGATGTACATTGAGGAATGAAGGATGTAGACAATTAGTCCTTAACTATTGCATGTGACAGTGTGACATAATTTTTTTGGCACTACATGATGCAATTACATTTTGGGGTGCCGGGATTGCAATCACGTGTTTCAGAATTAGACCTTCATCGAAGAACGTGGTGCAAAAGGAAAAAGTACAAGGAGGAATGTTCCTGACATGCAGTTACCTATTTTGTCTTCTTCTGTAAAGGTTTTTGTAACAAGAATTTGAAATGTGTCAAATGAAAATGTGACACTTGTCATTCTCTAGCCTGAAGCTTGTTGCTTCCTGTTGCTATAAAGGAAATCGCGACCATGAGAAAAGTGTTCCAGGTTCTAAGTCTTATTTAGTCTAGGTTCCAAAGTAAGGTCTAGGTGAAGATAAAATATTTTGTAAGACAGTTACAAAGTATAATATTGAAGGATATTGTGCATATTTCTTGCAGGTTTCAAGTTTATGAGTTGTTGTACCATGACAGATAGCCTTTTCAAATTAATGAAAATATCTTTTCTGGCTCATTTGTCTCTTGTATGCAAGTTCTATTGAGTTTTGAATGATTTATGTCAGATTTTATTCCATTCAGTGCATTATTATAATGTATGCAGTTTTTATTCATGCTTTGGTTCAAAGAATCAATTAAATACTTGAATAGTACTTGCAGATTCTTAGGGTTTGTATAAGGATTGTGATAAGTAGTTTGAGTCATAATTGTTGTTGCATGGTGTTGTAATGCAACATTAGTTCAGATCATAGAGCTATTTCTTTTTTCAAATTTCGTTGTGTTGCAGTTATCATTTCATAAATTTGTTACCCAATGGAATGAGAGACTGGTCATTGTTGTTATGTCTTACTAGGTGTGTGAGTTTATTTTCATATGCTTTGTTGACGAAATTGATACAATCACACAGTTCACCTTTATATTTTGTCAATGTTGCTACATTGGCATCTCATGCTCCATTTCAGTTGAGGATCAATGAATATTTAGCCAATATTCAATATTCTCCTGATTATGTTGAGTTTAGGTGAATTTCTGTTATTTTAATCCTTTTCATGATTCTGGTGCCGAGGTTGTGAGAGAATCAAGGGTTACCCTTCCGGGTTTTGCAAAACCCAAAGTGTTGAAGGGTTTGAGTTGTCCTTGTCAGTTGGTCAAAGACCTAGAGGTTTCTGATTATTGGAGTTGGCATCTCCATAGGAAATTGAAGGATCATCTTCGTTTCTAATCTTTAGAGTAAACCTTGTTTTCCAGGAACCAACAGATGGCACCAAATTTAGACAAGAGCAAACCATCCAAGAAATTAAATGATGTGATAATCACGAGTTCAATAGCCACTTCAATGCAAAGAGCCATATCCAAAAGATATTCCTTATGCAAAAAAAAAAGATGGTGTCTAGACCTCAAATGGAATCATTGACACAAACCCTAGCATTGTAGTCAACAAGACAAGAAAATGATATTAATAGGCACATATCTAGTAGTCACTCCTATGTCAAGGGTCATGCTCAAAAGATATGGCTTATGCAAATAGAAACAAAAAATGAAGTGAAGACCTCAACTGAAATCATTGACATAAACCCTAGCATTGTAGTCAAAATCACACAAGCAAAACCCATAACACCAAAAGCTAAAGCAAAGCAACTATTCCAATCACAAAGGGTGGGCACAACAGTAGCCACAGAGCTTTCTAATTGATGCTAACAACATGAAGAACCTAGTCTCTACAACAAACACTAAGCGACTAAATTTGTCAACTATCCACAGCTTCACAAATTGGGATGGCTTAGCTCTCTAACATCTAAGGTCTATGCGTCACCCTCCAACACCACTTTACATATGCAATTTATCCTTTTAAGGAGGTGTTAGTTTGTGATGTGGTGCCAGTGGAGATATGTAATATAATCCTTGGGCATCCAAACATGCTTAGTCTCAAGTGTATGTAGAGCACTCATCCTGGCAATGTAGTTGTATCAATGGCCAATATGATATACTAGATTCTCAAGGTGAATTCATGTTCATCATAGTGTGTATTAACTCCAAAGAAGATTGTTCCATATAACTATACATAATCAACATTCCACACTTAACTAATGAATGAACTATAGCGACAAAGATAGTAACAAAGATAGATCAAATTCTAGAAACCGTGTATACACAAAACTATCCTATGCACCTATGTATAGGTTGTCAGAGGAAGTGAACTCCCACAAGCCAAATGGTCCACTAAGAAACAATTATAAGTCAAGGCTCCACACTTCATCCTAGAAATAATGCAATCAGGTTATCACTTTACAAGTAGAGGATGATTAATCCAAGAGTATCTACCAATAATGGTTCATAAAATAACACCAAGATTATTCGCATGGCTTGCAATAACTACAACAACACTTCAATGGTTTGTGGTACACCTGCACCTCCCATATGCTTGTGGTAACATGAGGATCATCCATTCATCTTTTGTCAATGGTGTGCACACTCCAACAATGGTGCATAGCACCCTACAAAAGATCAACTCTGCAATAACCATACTTCCACCAAATCGTCTGCAATCTTTACCACAACTTTAACAAGGTTCAACTTGTACTCTTGAAAGGGAGGTCACAAGTTCAAATCCCACTAGGGGGTAGGGTATGTATGCCTCGTTTGTAGCATAATAGGTACAAGGTAATCCCATATTGTTGTCATCATATGTAGACCCAAAAACATATGGCTGGTATAGTGGACTATTAAAGGACCTTTCCTTTCCTTTTCATATATGCCAAACCATAAAGGTAGGTAGGTAGGAATTGTTGATGTTATATAGCGTCGGGAGTTATCTTTCTCCTGAAGGTGAATCACTTGTCCAAGAAATGTGAAGGGTCTCGCATTTGGAAATTGAAAAGACTTGCATGGAGATGTGAAGAGACGACTATTTGAAATGAAGAGACTTGTGCTTGGAATGTAAAGAGTCTTTAGTTTCGAAGATGAAGAGTCATGTCTTCTATATATTTATTTGTTTTGTGCATTGGTTGGGTGTTAGACACACATTATATTGTTGGTTTTGTGTAGTAGATGGATTGTTGGTTCAGTTTGAAGCATTGTACACAGATCTCTATTATTTTATCAATAAAGCATCATTTCTTGTGTGGCTGGGTTTTTCCCCTCAAGTTGGAGGGTTTTCCCAAGATAAATATTACTGTTTTTTTTGTCATTTATTCTTGTATGTTTTGTGTTAAGAATCTTTTGTTTCTCTGCTATTTTGGTGCATAACATTAATATGGTATCAGAGCGGGTCTAAGGAAACGATCCAAACCAGAATAGAAAAATTGGATTCTAGAAGAATCATAATGTCTTAATGGGAGTCGAATATGTTGTTCAAAATGAGGGACTCGTATGAGAACATGTAGCTGAAGAGCCTTGGAGAGTAGAATCTCTGATAAAGCTTCTTACCTGAACAAGGAAGATGTTGTCATGTTCGTCTATGCTTACATGTTTGGCATTCATGTCTATGAGGGTAGCAGATGGTGTATTCTCTATAACTGTGTGATGGCGAAAGATCTATTGGTGGATTGTGAGGAAATTTTGGCAATAAAGAGATAAGTATTTGAATATTGATCATGAACTTTATGTAGTTAATTCATGGTATAATATTGAGAATAGTGAATTATGTATGCTTTTAGCATTGATTTGTATATTTTCTCTTTATGAATAGTTTGATTCTATGAATTGTTGCTAATCTCTCTAAAAATGCTTCCAAGATGAATCGAGAAGCAATGGGATGATGAGAGATTACATGCAAAGTCATGCAAGCTATAGAAATGAACATGGCAACGTTGTTTGCAGCCATGGGACTAAATTGATGGCACATAACTTCATTAAAGAGAAAGAACTTATTCAAATTGTCATTGCAATTAGTTTCTTCAAAGAGGAAGAAATGACATTCAAAGGGAGACTATTCAACTGCAGAAATCATATTCAGAGGGAGCTTGAGTGGCAGATGTAGAATGTCAAGTCCTTTGCAAAGGATCAACAAGCTTGTGTAGCAATGTGACTACAAAAGCTCTTTGTTAGACAAACATTGGAGCTAATTTCCTAGTATTGTGATAATCAAAACCATGAGAATGCTACCCTTGTTGAGAGGAAGTCTCAGCATTCAGATGATATTTTATATGTTTTAATGAGTTCTCCTCTAAGAGGGAGAAGTTCGAGGTGCAATCCCTTGTTAATGAGTTCTATGAGAGGGAGAAGTTCAAAGTGCAATCTCTTGTTAATGAGTTCTTCACTGAGAGGGAGAAGTTCGAGGTGCAATCCCTTGTTAATGCATTCTTCTTTGCGAAAGAAGTTTAAGGTGAAAGCCCTTGTTCCACCCTCTGGGAATAGCTATGGTGGATCCACACTCTAGGAGTAGCTATGGTGGATGTTATGTGAGAGACTCCATGACTTAGCTCTTGGGTTATTCACCCTCTGGGAGTAGCCATGGTGAACATCATGTTGAGTTGAAGATATCACATTGAGAGAATCTGGGATAAAGTTTTTGGTTTTCTCACAAAGGGTGTAGCCATGGTGAGGGTCATGTTGAGAGAATCAATGACATGAGAATCTGGAATGAGGGGGTGTTGATGTTATATAGCGTCGGGAGTTAACTCTCTCCTGAAGGTGAATCACTTGTCCAAGAAATGTGAATGGTCTTGCATTTGGAAATTGAAAAGACTTGCATGGAGATGTGAAGAGACATCCATTTGAAATGAAGAGACTTGTGCTTGGAATGTAAAGAGTCTTCAAATTCGAAGATGAAGGGTCAAGTCTTCTATATATTTCTTTGTCTTGTGCATTGGTTGGGTGTTAGACACGCATTATATTGCTGGTTCTGTTTGTAGTAGATGGATTGCTGGTTCAGTTTGAAGCATTGTACACAGATCTCTGTTATTTTATCAATAAAACATCATTTCTTGTGTGGCTGGGTTTTTCCCCTCAAGTTGGAGGGTTTTACCTGGATAAATATTAGTGTTTTTTGTGTCATCCATTCTTGCATGTTGTGTTAAGAATTTTTTTGTTTCTCTGCTATTTTAGTTCATAGCATTAACAGGAATAACAATCAAACTAGAAGATAATAGTCATACATCTCTCTCATTAGTACACCATGTATAGGTGGAACGAATAACAAAAATAAAAATCCAGTTCTGTAGCTCTCTCTATCTATGCATAAATTAGTCACACAAAGCTTCTCTGCACAATAACTTCATCTAGATCCTTATCTAAAGCATTGTCCACTAGGTTTCACCCCAGGCCCCAGATCATTGGACAACCAGCTTGCTATACATCCCAAGATGATAGAGAACAAAGACACATTATTCAACATGTATAGTTTCCCAAGGTCTAAAGGTACAGACATTGATCGTTATGATGAATATCTGAGTTCAATTCCTGCAAGAAAAGATTCCCATATTAATGGGAACCAAAAATAGGACAAAGATTAATATTAAAGGGGACTATTATGCAGATAAATGAAGCAATTTATTACATATTGGGTATGACACAATCAATCACCCACTCTACGATCCATCCCACCATGCTAGAAAACAGAAATGGTAGAAGGCATCTACATTTCAATGGATAATATTGTAATCCACTTATAATGTTGCAGAGGAAATGACAATGCCAGTTCATAGATTTAGTTTATGAAGTGAATCTGCCATGTTTTGACCTGCAGAAAACATGTTTACGGGGAAGAAACATCATAAATGGCAATCATCTGCTTTTTTATTTCCTTCCAATGTGTGCCTCTGCATTTCTAAACCAACCTTTACAAACTTTCAATTCCTGCCAATGACAAAATTTTCAATAGGGAAAAAATGTTCACTTATTGACTTGTCCTAGTTTGCTAGATCGTGGCCAAGAGAAGTCAAGCCACTGTAAAAGGGATTTACCCTGAAACCTTATTATAATCAATCTCTATTAATATAGCATAAGGTAAGAGCAAGTCCATAACAAATGTAACAAAATACTAAAATGTTCCCCTAAATATTGAAACTAAGGTCCAAAAAGATCAGATAATAGCACAGAGATACAGGCTGTGCAATATGTTAGTAAGGTATGTCAATAGTTGACAGTTAATTAATCTTCAGTTAGAAAAAACTCATTTAACTTCATCTTGCTTGCTTGAAATTCTCTAATTCAGTCTTTGAAACACAAAAGGATCACCACAAAAGACAATATACTATAGAGCTTAACAAAGAAACATTCAAGTAAAAATGAGATCAGATATAAGAGATCCATTTTACTAAAGATAAAACACTGTCCATAATTATCATCCAAACTTGCAGATGATGTGCACCTTCACTTGTGCCTACCAAATCATGAATATGATCAAAAACTTGGGACATAATATGCATTAAGAACAGGAAAATTCAATTTAAAGAATTGTCTGCACTAGAAAAATCATACAAGCAGCAAAAATAATTACCATTGGATATCCAATGGATAGTTGTATGAATTTTCAAATTAATGTAGCTCTCTCCCTGAACCTTGTAAGATAGAAGTTTAGAACACACTTAAACACGAAATAAGTACCTCCTTTCCTTGCAGAAAAATCAGAGGACTGATACTTGCTGTTGAAGCTAGATGGAGCTTGTTTTTGCAAACAACTGCCATTTTTCCTCTTAGCAAAGCAGCCTATGCAGCCTATCATCCTACATATTTGGCCACCCTGCAAAAGCTAAACAAATTTGCTCGAAAAAGTACTTTACAAAATATCATTGCTACTGGCTTTCATCTGGCACCCACAACTGCTTCTGTGCAAACAATATGGTCTCCCCATCAGAAGAAAGAGGATCAGGCCCAGGCTCAGCCAACAATGTCCACGAATCCCACCGCAAGGCAGGCAAATAGTTCTTGATGTAATTTATTATTGAAGGCTTATCTCTGATAATCACAAAACGATTTGGACGAATAATCCGATCCATTTCTATGAGTAAATCTTCTATGCTACAGTCTTTCTCACTGATGTCGGAGAAGACAGTCCAAGCATGAAGGAGATCATAAGTACGTGGATAGGTTGAAAATGCTTCACACCTGCACACAGATCCAAATTATCATATATAAAGGCTATAAAACTTCATCTTGTGTAAGGTGAATATTAGTCTCAACAGAATTTCAAAGCTCACCAGTTGTGTACAGAGCCTAACAGGCCTCTATCATAGATAACCTTCAATGTGTTTGGACCATTCTCTGGAACAACATTCATTACCCAAACATCTTTGTCGTTAAGTGCAGCAGCAAACCCACCCAGATTCGCTTTCATGTCCATAATATTCCTAAAAGTATCATTTTTAATCTCGGACTTCATCTGCTCCCAATAGTAATTTACCCTTTGTTTCCACACAACCTACAACAAACAAGATAATATAAAGAAAATCAGAAGCTGGTTATAGTTATTCAGTTCTAAAATAAACTACTAATAACAAAATAATTCAATAATTGCAGAAGATGTATTACCGTATCCTTTTTGAAGTCTCCCTCACTTATACCAAGGTCTTCCAGCCTAGGAGGAGTAGCAGTCAATCGTTTGGGCCAAGGTACCAGTCCACTCCCTTTAGCATGATGCATCTCTGGAATTTTCATAAAAAACCAATGTTCATAGTAAATATCTCAGCTATAAATGGTACAGATTCAAGATTCCATTCACAAAATATCTTGTAGAAATCATAAGGAGCCAGCACTTCAATAACTTAATAGTTATTTGGATTTCTGTTTGTGAATATCCCCATTGAGATTTTGTAGTTGAACATGTGAGATTACCAATCAGTGTAGAAACAAGAAACTTAGAAATATGAAGAATCTATCCATGAAACTAACAATACCAGGGAGATGCAATCACTAATAGACTGACATTTACATTTTCCTGAACTGGATCTTTAACAGTGTGTCATGCATGGCACAGGCATAAATTATCCAACTCGGGACAAATATGATTACTCATTGAAGTGGTATGAATAAATTCAATTGCATATCTTAAAGCACAAACTGGATTTTCCTGTATCTCTTATAGAGATATAAAGAAGGGTGTACTCATATATTCTTCATTTCAAGAAATGATTATACTCATCTAATTGATTCAGTGACAATTTAATGGAATGCTTACAAAAGAGTATATGCTTGTCTTACAGAGTCATGAGATTGAATCTCCATGTGACTGTGGTTCAGAATTGATTTGCCAAATCTTTAAAGGAAAAGACCAGTCAGCACACCTATTTACTGGATATATAATAACTCTAATAATTCATTGAAGTTCAAAAAGAGTGTTTCATTGAGCATATCTTAAATTATTTCTGAATGCAAGATAAGGTAAAAGAGTGATTACGATCTGAGTATGGTGTGATGCAGGCCTTCATTCGGACCTGCCAAACTGCATCTGGATCATCATCTGGACTGCAGAGAGGCGGCTTGGTATCTGGACTTCTCTTCAGGTAGCAACTATTTGTAAATGGTTTTTGCCAAATAACAGTCTGGTCTCTCTTTGCTGCAATTTTCCAGCACATGCGTTTAACAAGGCTACTCATGGCATGCCATATCTGAAGATCGTCTTCGTCTTGCATATATGCTTCAGGCGAAGAGTATGCAAAATAGCCTCCTGGCCTAAGTAATCTGTCCAACTCTAGAAGCAATATGCCATCCCTCTGAAGCCAATCAATCCTACATCTAGAACAGTGAGCCAATTCAAATGATCTGCTTGGATATGGCAGTCTCATGGTCCCCAACACGCCCAGAGTTGAAGGAATTCCTCTTTCCAGAGCAAACTGGATCTGATTCTGGTGAACATCATTAGGTGCAAGTGACATTGCCACAATATCAATAGGAAGGAGGTATGCACCAAAGCTAGCAACTCCACAGCCCACATCTAGAACTGTCCTAAGTTTTCCAGTATTGCTGAGATTTTCCTGGGGAAACTTCAGCATCTGTAAAACCCAAGTGTTAACTTTAGTGAGGTATGCCAAGTTATCTGAAGACAGCTTTATAAGTTCATAACTCAATCGAAAGAACAATAAAAAATTAGCAGCAAATAAACTAACCAAATCTTCAAAATGACAAAGAAATAAAGAATATCACTATATGTGAACATTGGTCATATCTATATATTATATTATAATGGATGAGATTCAAACAAATATATAAATAAATAATAATAATGCATGAGACACTACACAATCATATTGGATCCTAAATCACTATAATGCCATACCCTTGCCAAGGCAGCAATGTACTTGTCAGCTCCATCATGGAAATGAGTCCCTCCACCAGGAAAATTGATCTTGTCTTCATTCACCACCATCCAGTTCTGATCTGATTTCTCAGAAGCAAGATGTGTATGAGGTATGTTTACCTTCCATACTTCATCTCTACTTGCAGGCCATGGGATCGGAACCTAAAGATCAGATCAAATACAAGCCTAATTAGTAAAGTACATAACATGTTCTGTCTCAAAAGATAAAGCCAAATTTAAGGTTGACATAAGTTTCTGTCTCATTTTTTTGTTTCACCTACATGATATTCAACCAGTCCTAGATCTAGCTGCCCACATTTGTTTTTGTTTCTTAGTCTCTATGTCCTTTCATTGTGCTCCCTATTTGGTTGCAGATTATAGATAACTCTACTTGAATGCATTAGTAAGTTTCAATTGAAAGTTAGCTCTGCCTTCATTATTTGGAAAGATTTAATGGTATTCCATTTTACTGTGTTTAAATCCCTTAAAAACATGATCAATCACAATCGAGGAAACAAAATAACTGATAATAAAGTTCTAATCCAGAACCGAAACAAAATCCCAGTTGCAGTTATAGCTAATTTTAATGATCACATTGTGACCAGAGTGGGTGAATAGGACTAAATTGCAGAGTCCACAAAAATAGCCACCAGGAGCACCCAAAAAACCACTCTACTTAAACAAGCAACAACATTAGCTTTGTACTAACCTTGTAGCCTGGGGGGGGAGGTATCAAACAGTTGTAGCGTCGCTCAGGAGTTGGGCAATGTCTTTCATAATGTTCCATGAGTCCCAAATCTAACTTCATCTTGAGTTGGTAGATAAGGTGTCGATCCAAGCATGGAATTAGCTCAGAAAGCCTACCATCACACACCTGAAAGAGCAAAACCCTATAAAATATTAATCCCACAAATCATCTCTCCTGTATTGAGAAAACCAAATAATCCACACAATCCAAAGCCATATATGTGTTCAGAAAACAAAGATATCTCTAAGCATGGAGAAAAACCATAATGAATTCCACCTGCTTGTAATTGATTCCTCAACATGGAAAGAGAGTCTTGTTAGATATTGTTTGAATAGAGAGAAAATCTATCTACATAAAACACAAAATATTATTGGGTATAATCTGTTAAGCACCATCCAAATTCTTTAGGCATTGGATACTGTATTATGCATCTCAGAAACTTAAAATCTGAATATCAGATATACTAACTCAATGCCACGCCATGTGCATTCAACAGGGATAACTTCAAGTCTTTAAAAAAACCTCTAACAACTTGTCATTGGTTCCATTATCATTGCAAATTAGTCTTGCACAAAAAATCTCTTGTAGTGAAAAATATTGATCCTCAAAAAAACACATCTAGACAACAAATCTGGCTACCAAAAACATACAAAACAATTTTACTCTTAAAGTGTGTTTTAGAAAATCATTTGCTCATTGGCTATCGTATTATGCATCTGAAAAATGCCTAAATATCAGATCTCATATCGAAAAAATGCCAAGCCATGAATTCTAGAAACATTTATTATTTTATAGCTCCAGGCCAGAAGCAAAAATAAAAAGAATTCTGCCTACTTTTGATGGGTTCTACTGTCATGGAAACAGTCTAGCTAAAAATCTCTTAGTAGAAAAATTAGTAATCAAATAAGGCAGAGACATCAAATCTGTTTATATGAAACACAGAAGGCTTTCTTGGTGTATATGAGGTAAGAGCCATTTGAATCATTTAGGATATTTAATTTAAACATCAGATCTTGTATCCACATACTCAAGCCATGTTTGCTAAAAACATTGATGCATCCAAGCCTTAAGGAAACACAAAAAACTGAATCCTACCCACTTGTAACTTATTCTACTGCTGTATAAACGCAATCTTGCTCAGGAATGAATAAACTAAAGAATCCTATCCTCAAAGAATACAGTGACGTCAAATTAGTCTACAGAAAACACTGTAGACTGTCTAAGAACTATCTGAATTATTACATATCGGGTATCACGTCACTCATCTTAAAAATACTCAAAATATCAGATCTTCTGTGAAAAACTTAGGCACCTCCAAATCTTAAAACAAAAAGTTCACCTTCTTGCAATTGGTTCCACTCTCAGAAGCACATTCTTGCTCAAAAACCACTTGAATGGGAAACTCAGTTATCAAAAATACAAAGACAGAAAACCTATGCGCGGAAGTGAAGTGTAAATTAATTCCATCCTATTGTGACCGATTCATTTTTCATTCTAACACAATCCTGCTAAGAATTCCTTCGTGAAAAAAGTACAGCTGTTGCAAATCTATATACATAAGTAAAAACAAAAGGAATTCCACCTATTAGAGATTAGTCTCACATTCATATTTACCGAATCTGTCTACATAAGTACAAACACAATGAATTTTGTTTGATGAATGATTGGACTACATTTTAACTCAATCTTGTTCAAGACTCGGTCCTCAAAAGAATACAACAGTTATCAAATCTATCTAAATAATACATAGAAAACCATTCTTGCCCATTCTCAGTTGCATAGTCCGAATTGGGTGTTGCAATACGCATCCGAAATAGTGACGGCAAATACTTTCACTTGAAAACATTCTAAGATAGTTGCATAATCTGAATTGGGTATCTAAATTAAGCATCTGAAATACTCACGGGAAATGATTTAGGGATTGTATCATTTCTCAAGTCTATGCCACCGATCCCCGCCTCTTCTTTCTTCTCATCTTCATCATTCAATATGTTAAAATTCTTGATCTGATTAGACTGGTTCTCGTCCGCCTCCCCATTGGATCCCAGCTTTCTAGAGAGCTTCCCACTTGTGGCAGCATCGGCATCGTCAGCCCCACCGACTTCTCCCTTCTGCAATCTGGGCTTAAAGAAAGACCCGTAGTAAACAAACAGCAGGCCGGCAAGAAGAACACAAATCAATACAGGAGTGAGTATTTTCTTCCTCTGGTTGAATTCACCCCTACCCCTCATCTTGAACCCGATTAAACCCAACCCAGATCTGATTAGAAGCAGCCCAGATCTGTGCTGCTACTGAGAGCCCTGCTTATGCTAACGACATTTCTGTCCTTAAGAGTTACATATGACGATTCTATTCTTTATGACACCGCTCAAGTGGATTGAGCAAAAATCGATGGCTGATGCCCAACAAGCAGAGCTATGTCGAGGAGTCCCTGGTGGGTAGAAGTGATACTAATACTAATACTACTAGCAGGCAAGGAGTAGCAGTTACATGGGTTCAACTTTTGAATACTCTACATTTAGTGGCCTCCAGGTCTAAAGGTTAATCCAGCTAGTTGCCTATTATTCTCCATGTCCTGCCTTCAAATTTTCATTCGCAAAAACTTACTATGGATGTTTGGTAACCACTTTTGCCAAAACCGGCTACTGATTTAATTGGGTTTTCTAACATAGTGTTTTTTCTAATTTCTTAATATGTTTATGTAAAAGGAAAATAAACTTTGGGTATGGTTAATTTAGGGTAATTTAATAAGATGCATTCTAATTATTATAAATTATTTTAGAAATAGTATGTTGTAGAGATTAATAGTTTGAAATTTTGTAACATTTGATTTAGGAAAATAAATGTAAAGTAAGGTGGTATTTAATCATATGATGGAAGAAGATTGTCTTTGGAGAAATTTTGGAATCAAAAGTTGTAGACATGTGATATATTTATGAGTTATTAGCCTCAAAATATATGCTAAATTTATTCTTATTTTAAGATTAGGTCTAAGATTAGCTCTACTGATTTTTATCATATTCATAATTGAGAAATTGTTCTTTAAGTCTAGACTCAACCATTTCTGATTAACTACTCATGTCCAATTCACATGATTTTTCTTCATTTTCTCTATTGTTTCTACTTATCTTAGGGCTAGAAGCATTTAGAAATACTTTGAAAGGGTTGTATTTCATCACAAGAAGACAAGTTCTCCTAGATCAACCACTAGAAATACGCACAAAGATTCAAAGATAGGTAACAAAAGCTTTAAAATGTATGGTTGTGTGATGTATGAAATGGTAAGCAACATAGAGGGTGATATATCCCAATTCATAACACACATTGGAATATGAAAAATCCCCAAAAGTGAATTAGATTAGCACAACCAAGTGGTAAGGGTGCTAATGCAAGATTTACACTTCCAAGGGTTTCTATTCCTTTGTTGCTAAAGTTGAAGAAGGAGAAGCAAGTAATGATATGCAAGGAAATTATCAACACTTAATGAAATCCAAATCTGATCTAATTTAGTCAAGAAACTAATAACAAAGAGAAAAGGACAAGAGTTTAATGCACCTGGAAATCAAATCAGGAGATAAACTTTCAGGTCTGATTTTCTGACTATTGGAAGCCCAAAATAACCTATAACGGCAGATCTGAGATCCCAAGACCTATAACTTTATGCACATGAAATTTCACTTCTTTCTGGGAGGGGAACGACACCAATGGCAACTTGTACCCAGGGACAGGATGCCAATGGCACCCTGCACCCAGGGACAGGATGACAATGGCAACTTATACCTATGGATAGGATACCAATGATGACTTGTACCCTGGGTTTTCAGTTGGAAGAAGTTGCAGACTGTTTGTCTCTACCTTAAGAAGTTGTTTTTGATTCAACGACACGGTCTGGATCTTTCTACACCTGCAAATCTGGGGTTTTGTCTGTGTGTGGCTAAATAGGGCTTTGCCTTTGTCAACCCCCCATTTTGGTGATTCCCACCTCCATTTATAGCCAATATAATAGAATTAATGTGTAATGTTTGTGAATTTGTTGATGACAATTATTCAATTATGTATTGTCATTGATGTATACACAAATGTATATACCTAAACCGAGCACAGTTAGTGTATGACATGTTCTCTCGGGCATTGAAGAAGACCAAAGTGATTTTCAGTTCTAACCGAGTTCACTCGGGCAATACAGTAACGGTCGGGCATTGAAGGATTACAATGATAACCGATTTATGCATTTAGTGTCAGCCGACCAACATCAGTTTACATTTTATGTTTAATTGGTTATATGCAGTCGATAGACTTCAGTTTTATTATTTATTTGGAAAATTATTCAAGCCGACTTGACAAGGCCTATCATATATATGCTAGGTCAAGTTTGGATTGAATCAATGGGAAGGAATAAGCATAAATATATGGCAGAGTTTTGATATGAAGAGTGAAGGCGAAATCAGATGGGATTTTGATTAAGGACAGAAAATCCAACCAGATCTGCAATAGAATATTTGATCAGTGAGGATCCAGTTTAAAGCCAGAGAAGAGATCTGAATCAGCAAAGACATTTGCTTCATCAAACAGGTCAATCCATTGTTCCTCTCTAACAATTGTAGCAGTGATCCAAATCTCTTTATAGAGTAGACTTAACAGTCTTTCATAAATGCTCTCACAAGTGACATTTCTACATTGAAGTGTTTGAAGACCTCTAACAAGGCCACTCCTTAAAGGGTGATTAAATCCTCTAATAGGGTCACACCTAATAGTGTATATTGTAACCTTTAACAGGGTTGGCTCCTAATATGGCTCACTTAAGAAGAGTGAAAAATAGTAACTAGTTGCAATTGGTGGTTTTCCCAAATTGGGTTTCCACGTTAAATCTTGGTGTCATTTGTGTACATGTTATTTGTTTTATGCTTTATGTTTCAACACTTAATCACTAAAGGATAATCACAGTTAAATATTTTAAGATTGCTTTGTTAACAGAGTAACAGAAGAATATTTTGTTTAACCGAGTAACAGTGATAAGTTTGATTAAGACATCTAAGGGACTTGTATTTGTTTTTGTGGTAACTGATTCACCCCTCCCCTCTCATTTACTCAACTCTTTTCCAGCAATTGGTATTAGAGCATTTGGTGCTTTCAGGGAAGGTTTCAAGGCCTAAGATAAAGATCAGAGATGTCTTATAGAAGGGAGATCCCCAAGCTTAACAAAGATAACTTTGTTGCATAGCAAGATTTGATGAGGCTACATTTATCTACTATTGGAGATACTGGTTTGCAATTCTTGGATCACAAGTATGTGGAACCACTGAGACCTATGTTTGTGGATCAGATGGTGGACATGAAGAATCATAACATAATGATGATTGATATAGCTTCTTCACTCAGCTATTCAGAATGTGATGAATTCAAGGATTGCCCTACTGCCTATGATATGTGGAAGAAACTACATTATATACATGGAGGAGATGACAATGTAAAGAGAGTCAAAGAAGAAAGTCTCAGGGGTCAGTCTGATCATATGAAAATGAAAGAAGGAGAAGACCTTACAAAATATAGTAAAAGAAACAAGAAAAGTGTCAGTGTCATCAGAGTTGTCAGTGGAACAATTGAAGACAAAATAGTGGTTAGTAAGGTATTGAGAACTTAACTTCCTATCTATGCAATTAGAGCTTTAGTTATTCAAGAGATGAGGTGTAGCAATGACATAACTCTAGATGCATTGGTTGGGAGGCTTACAACTTTTGAGTTGGGCAATTTTGACAATTATTCTCCTAATCCTAGCAATTTTGAGTCTGCATTCAAAGCTAAATTAAACCTTGGTAAGATGGATAAAAACTCAAAAGGAAAACAAATTGACAGTGATAGTGATGATGATTCTGATATTGAAGATCTAGAAATCATTGAAGCACTACTTGCAAAGAGAGTTGCCAAAGGAAAGTACAAAGGAAGAATAACATTGATTTGCTTTTCATGTGATGAGGTTGGTCACATTGTTGCTAAATTTCCAAACAAAGAATACAAAAGTGGGATAAAGTTCAACAAGTACAAAGGCAAGAAATATTTTAGAAGTTACAAAAGCCACAAGGACAAAGGTAAGAAATCTTGTTATATTGCAAAAGATTTTGATAGTGATGAAGATGAAGATGAAATGGTTTACATTACTATTAAGGATGAGTCAGACAATGAAGATAATGAAAAGACTGCACTTTACTCTCATATTAGCAAAAATGACACTTGTATGATTGATAGTGGTTGTTCTCACCACATGACTGGTGATAAAACTAAATTTGAACATCTTGAGCACTATGATGGTGGGAGTGTCAGTTTTGGGAATGATGAACCTTGCTATGTGAAAGGTAAAGGTTGTATTTCTCTAACTGAAGGAATAAAATGTGATAATGCTTATTGGGTTGAAGGACTAAGGCGTAATATACTAAGTGTGGCACAGTTGAATAACATTGGTTTCAAGGTAGAATTCATGAATGGTAAGGCCAAGCTCTTGGATGGTAAGGGAAACCTAGTTGGAACTGGCAGGCAAACAAATGGTAATCTATTCTATCTTGATCTCACTGAAAGTTCATGTTTTATTGCACAAGTATAAGAAAGTTGGTTATGGCATAAAAGGTTGTGTCATGCGAATTTTGATAACCTAGCCAACATAAGCAAGAATAAAAGAGTAAGAGGTATTCCTATTCTGAAGAAACTTGAATTGGCAATATGCAAACAATGTCAAATTGGGAAGATGGGAAAAGCTAGTTTCAAGAGAAAGAATTACAATAATGAAGAAGTCTTGGAGTTAGTGCATACTGATCTGTGTGGACCAATTGGAACAACAAGTTACATAGGAGAGAAGTATTTCATTCTATTTTTTGATAATCATTCTACAATGATCATTATTATGTTTCTGAAAGAAAAATCAGACAATTTTCAAAAGTTTAAGTGGTACCTTTCCAGAGTTGAGAAGGAAACAGGAAAGAAACTTAAATGCTTAAGATCTGATAGAGGAGGTGAATTCATTTTTAATGAGTTCAATGAATTCTGCAATGAAAGAGGAATCAAGAGACAAGTATCTACCCCATGTACACCACAACAAAATGGGATAGAAAAAAGAAAAAACATATCCATTATGGATTGTGCAAGACCCTTTATGATTGAAACGAATGTTGCAACAAAATATTGGAAGGAAGCTATCAACACTACAATTCACACCTTGAATAGAGCTCAACTGAAGAAAGGTACTAAGAAGACACCTTTTGAATTATGGTATTGCTATAAACCCAATGTTCGTTATTTCAAAGTATTTGGAAGTAAATGTTACATCTTGAAGGAAGAAATAAATGGAAAATTTGATGTAAAAGGTGATGAAGGTATATTCCTAGGCTACTCCTACAAAAGAAAATCATATAAATGTTTGAATCTTGCTACTCATAAAGCCATACAAAGTGTGCATGTAAAGATTGATGAGTTTGTAGAGAGAAGTGAAGAACAAAGCAATAAAGAGCCTGGGGACTACAGAAACTTTGTGTATTATGAACCTGATACTATACCTAAGACACAGGCAATGGTGATTGGACAAAAACCATGTCAACCACTGAATTCATCAACACAAACCTTGTTGCAACTTGTGCAACCCAAGCTGCTAACTGAAGAAACTGAGTCTTAGACTAAAGGAACTAAGTCTCAGACTGAAGAAACCAAGTCACAGACAGAGGCACCTGAGTCTCAGACAGAGGTGCCCAAGTCTTAAACAGTGGAACTCGAGTATCAGTCAGAAGAGCAGAATAGAATGTTTGAGCATGGTAAACCAAGTGGAGCAAGCCTAGAATCAAAGAGGAGGGAACTTATCCTTGCCAAATATGTCAGAAAGCATCATGCACCTGATAAAATAATTGGAGATCAGACAGAAGGTATAATGACAAGGAACAAACTTAAAGGTACATGTTTGCTTAGTGAAATTGAACCAAGATCCATTAAAGATGCATTGGATGATGAAATTTGGATAGAAGCCATGAATGAAGAGATTGAGAAGATAGAAAAGAACAAAACCTAGACTCTTGTACCTAGACCAAAAGACAAAAATGTGATTGGTACTAAGTGGGTTTTCAGAAACAAGATGAATGAAAAGGGTGAAGTTTCTAGAAACAAAGAAAGATTAGTGTGTAAAGGATATGCTCAAGAAGAGGGTATTGATTATGGAGAAACTTTTGCTCCTGTTGCAAGACTTGAAGGATTTAGAACTCTTCTGACATATGCAACACATAAAGGATTCAAGGTATACCAAATGGATATAAAATCTGCAATCTTGAATGGATCCTGGAAGAAGAAGTCTACATTGAGCAACCTGAAGGATTTGTTGATCCTAACAAAAGGAATATGGTTTGCAAATTGCACAAAGCCTTGTATAGAATGAAGCAAGCTCCTAGAGCCTGGTATGAAAGATTGCATGCTTACCTGAAAGTATTAGATTTCAGAGAACTAATGACAATAGTAGCTTGTATATAAAAGAAGGACCTCAGAACAAGATACTATTAGCAGAGATATTTTTTGATGATTACTGTTTACTGGACATGATGATTTATGTAAAGCATTCTCCAAAGCTATGAGTAAGGAATTTGAGATGTCTATGTTTGGTGAAATCAAATTCTTTGTTGGTTTACAAGTTCATCAGATGAAGGGTGATATCTACATTACTCAGTCTAAATACATCAAAGAGATACTGAAGAAATTTGGAATGGAAGATTACAGACCAGTTGGGACACCTATGTCTACTAGACATAAGTTGTCTAAGGATGATGACTCAAAGGAGGTAAATCAGACTACCTACAGATCCATGATTGGTAAACTTCAATATGTTGTTCACACTAGACCTGATATTGCATTAGTAGTTGGTATTGTTGCAAGGTTTTCAACTAATCCTAGAGAGAATCATTTGATGGCTATCAAAGGGATTCTGAGATATCTTAAGGGTAGTGAAGAGTATGGATTATGGTATAAGAAAGGAGGAAACTTTGATTTGAAGACTTTTACTTATGCTAATTGGGAAGGAAGTGTTGATGACAGAAAGAGCACCAGTGGTGGAGCGTTATTTCTTGGTAAGAGGTTAGTCTCTTGGAATAGCAAGAAACATAATTGCATTTCTCGGTCTACAGCAGAGGCAGAGTATGTTGTTGCAGCAATAAATTATTCAAATATCATATGGTTCAAACAGTTGTTATCGGGTATGAAGGATGAAATCAAAGAAACAATTATTATCTACTGTGACAACACTAGTGCAATTAACATTTCAAAGAACCATGTGATGCATACTAAGACAAAGCATATTGCAATAAAGTATCATTTCTTGAGGGAATTGGTTCAAGACAAGGAAGTAAGGTTGGAATATGTGAATAATAAAGAACAAATTGCAGACATATTCACAAAACCTTTAGCTAAAGATGCATTCTTGTATCTTAGAGGAAATCTAGGGGTGATTCCCCTAGATGGGGCTCACTAATGGATAGATTAGTGATGCATCAACCGAACTACTTAACATGTTGATGCAGATTGTCAGAGCTTATTGCATATGAAGCAGTACATCAAGTACACTACAATTTCATTGGGTAGAGTCTTTGGCATTGGTTGTCAAAGAGGGAGAGATTATTGTTTTCATGCAAAATAAATCATTAAGAAAAATATTATTGATGACAGAGGGAGAAATTTTATCAGAAACGGAGATTGATGTAAGAGAGAGAATTCTATATTTCAATGATTGTGAAGATAGAGGGAGTTTTTTGGATGAGAATCAGAATGAAGCTAAGGACATTAATAAAATTTTATCCTTGTTATTGTTGCTATAAAATTCTTTATATTATGGCATGTTGTGTTGCCATCAATGCCAAAGAGGGAGATTATTGATGACAATTATTCAATTGTGTATTGTCATTGATGTTTACACAAATGTAGTGATGTTACACAAATGTCTATACCTAAACTGAGCACAGTCAGTGTATGCCATGTTCTCTTGCGCATTGAAGAAGACCAAAGTGATTTTCAGTTCTAACCGAGTTCACTCAGGCAATACAGTAACTGTCAGGCATTGAGGGATTACAATGATAATTGAGTTATGCATTTAGTGTCAGCCAACCAACAACAGTTTACATTTTATGTTTAATTGGTTATATGCAGCCGAAAGACTTAAGTTTTATTATTTATTTGGAAGGTTATTCAAGCCAACTTGACAAGGCCTATCATATATATACTAGGTCAAGTTTGGATTGAATCACTGGGAAGGAATAAGCAGAAATATATGGCAGAGTTTTGATATGAAGAGTGAAGGCGAAATCAGATGGGATTTTGATTAAGGACGGAACATCCAGACAGAGCTGCAATAGAATATTTGATTAGTGAGGATCCAGTTTAAATCCAGAGTAGAGATCTAACTCAGCAAATACAGTTGCTTCGTCCAAAAAGTCAATCCATTGTTACTCTCTAACAATTGTAGCATTAATCCAAATCTCTTTATAGAGTAGACTTAACAGTCTTTCATAAATCCTCTCACAAGGTGACATTTCTACATTTAAGTTTTTGAAGACCTATAAGAAGGCCACTCCTTACAAGGTGATTAAATCCTCTAATAAGGTCACACCTAACAGTGTGTATTGTAACCTTTAACAGGGTTGGCTCTTAACAGGGCTCACTTTAGAAGAGTGAAAAACAATATCTAGTTGCAATTGGTGGTTTTCCCAAATTGGGTTTCCACGTTAAATCTTGGTGTCATATGTGTACATGTTATTTTTTTTGTGCTTTATGTTTCAGCACTTAATCACTAAAGGATAATCACAGTTAAATATTTTAAGATTGCTTTGTTAAATGAGTAACAATAGAATATCTTTGTTAACCGAGTAACAGTGATAAGTTTGATTAAGACATCTAAGGGACTTGGATTTGTTTTTGTGGTAATTGATTCACCCCTCCCCTCTTAGTTACTCAACTCATTTCCAACAGAATCTAGAGTATGTCTAAATTGCTATGAGTTATGATATATAAGTGAATGACTAGATCTACCTTATGTGATAGAGTGAAACCCTAGATGAAAATGCAATCAATGTGTGATTGAAGGCATGCAAATAAACATGGATATGAAAATTAAACGTCTAAATATAAAGCACAAATATATAGATTTTAAGATAACAAGAAACCATATCCAATCATAGGAGGAAGAGTACAAACCAATAATCAATCGGTCATCTCCTAACCATCATCATAATCAATTTATCTCTTCATGATGTTAGAATGATGTTTGAATACTTTAGAATGAATGTAGATGCTTGATAGAATTTTTTTGTATCCTTGGTTTGTAATTCCTTACTTCATGGGATGTCTTCAAATTGAGGCTTCAACCTTGCAATTTCTTTCATCATGCCAAAATGAAGTGTGGGGGTTTCTTTATACTAAATCGGGAGGAAGAATTGAGAAGGTCGACCATAAATTTGAATCCTTTGCAAAAACCTCAAGATAGGACCCTGGCCCAAATTTGGGCTCAAAACCCAAGGGACATGTCGCCAACGGTGACTTGTCCCACCCTAAAAAGACCAAAATTTGGTATGTGGGTCCGAGACAATCAGTGGATGCGGGATTCGAACAAAGAGCTTAATATGATATCGGGATAGCATTTTGAGGCCACAAAAGGTCAAGTAGGGCCTAGGAGGTGAAACAAATAATGTTATTGGAGGAAAAATAGAGGGAAACACTTAGAAATAAGGGCCTACCTCGATTTTGAGTGAGTTTGAAGAGATGAGAAGACCCATATTAAAATTTAGGTATGCATTAAGTGCAATCATGAAGTTCTAATATGTAATTTATAATGATAACACACTAAGGTGGGTGCTAAACAATCATGAAATTATAGACCACTTTGCTTACAATTTATGATGATACATTTAGCCCCCACTTTAGCATGAAATGACACTACGTGCATATGTAATCTAAAGTACAAGAAATCAGTAAATGGAAAAGGATATGCCAAAGCCCCCAATGCACAATTCTTGCAAGAAAATGTTAGGAATCACAATCTAAAAAACCACAAGTGAAAAACCATAAATCACCTAGGAATTACTACGTGAATGATGAAATTTGTGGGTAACCATATGCCTCCTTATTTCGGCTTGGTAATAGGAAGGGTGAAAAGGGGAATCATATATACCACTACAACTTATAAATGCAAAGACTATTGACAAATTCTTATCAAAATGGTTTAATATGGACTTGAAATGTTCCAAAAATCATTTGGATAGCTAGGAAAATGAGTCACAATTTTAGCACAATAAACGGTGTGAAAATCAGTGCTTTCTATCTCAAGTTATGACCTATTGAATGGATGCATGTATTAACTAACCTAATATGGTTTGTAAATCAAAAGTGAAAAAGTAACCTAAAACTAAGTGATTTAAATATGAGAATTTCTTTTTTGAAAGTGTCATTTGTATTGCTACCTTTTATTTTTGCATGTGAAGAGGAGAGAAGATGTCGAGAAGGAAGCCAATGAAACCTACATAGATCGATAAATTGCATCGTGTTGTGGAGGATGGGAAACCCCTTGATGAGGTAAGCCTCAATTCACATGTCTGACTTTTTTCTTTACATTTTGATTTTTATATTTGATAGGAAAATAGAATAGTGTGAAGTCTAAGGTTGACCAGTCAATCTATATTTTTTGAGCCACTATATACCCAAAAAGTTGACTTATATGCCAAACTTGACCAGTACCCAAAAAGTTGACTTGTACCTAGAATCTTGACCTGTACCTAAAAATTAGAGTTATACTAGGAGGCAGAATTGGCAATTTTTTGATGTATCTAGATTGTGATATTTGATATATGTTCTTATGTTATTTTGTTACTTTGTGATTGCAGGAATGTCATGTCATGCGAGAAAATTCTAGAGTGAAGATTATGTCATATGTATGAGGGTAGATTAAAGAGTTGAGCCCATATGACATAGCACTATTGAGAGATGTTGTTTTGTATTAGTGTTATCATTTTCATGTTTGAGATTTCACAGTGTCATGTTGATGACATTGATGGAAAGATGGAATAAGGATACATCTACCTTCCATCTACCCATAGGAGAGATGATAGTGACATTAGAGGATGTTTATTGGATCATGTGGTTACCCATCTAGGGTGGGACAATGAGATATGCCACATTATGTTTGGATGCATACATAGTCGCAGATGAGCAATATTGTTTAGGTTGTGTTGATCCTCATGATCATAGTGACTGTATATATCTCTAGAGTCATTGTTGTATGCATCAAATGAGGTCCCCATGGCTAGGAAAGTGATGATGTGTACCATAGCCATGATAGTTACTCCTGATTGTAGAGGGACTACCTTTCCTACGTTACTGACACATGTTGTAAAGAGCATGGAGGAGCGGTGTATTGTCTTCTCGTGGGGGAGGAGTATGCTTTTTCACATGTATTATGAGCTAAGGAAGTATGTTCACTATCAGGGGAAGAGTCTGACGATGTGAACACTGCTATACATCTGGATGTTTGAGCACATTACATGTACATAGTCGATCAGATTTTCTATAGAGGCAGGTGTATCTGATCCTTGATCCTTCACATATCCAGTGAGAAACATATGTAAGTTGGGTGATTCTCTATATTAGAGAGTCACCATAGATCTATTGTAGTCATTTTATATCATATGGAGGCCCTATCGACAGATGTTAGGGTGGAAAAACACCCATCAGCAGATGCAGTGCATGCAGAGAGATAGGTGGTTGGAGGGGAGACATGACTATATCATGGTGCCATTAATTTTAATAGAGTGAGGAGGCAATTCAAATTTCTATAGGGGATTCCAAGAGCATTGCCCATATATTTATTTGGACAGTATTTTGTACAAAGACCTGGGGCCCAACCAAGACCTACCCCTAATGAGATAGAGGATACAAAATCATCAATATAGGATGGACATGATATAGATGTGTCACATAGTGTATAGGATGTTGACGTATAGAGGGAGTACCTTAGATACATCGGTGTGCATGGGGTGAGACTCATCTTCTCGATGGATTATCCTATAGGAGACCTGAGGCCATGCACTAGATAATATTTATAGGTAGTCAGGGATGAGGGCCATGATGTGGAGGATGAGGAACAAGAGGAGGAGGAGGATGAGCATCCCAGAGCCAAGAAAGAGGAGGCACCCATAAAAGATGACCACATAGGAGAGGAGGAGGCACCAAAGGAGATGGATACCACTCCCCTTCAAATATTATCACAGAGAGTCATGTGATCTGAGAGACCACCTCTGAGAGAGTTCTCCCTCCAAGACAAAGGGGAGAATAGTCATTCCATGCCCCCATAAACATCATGAGGTAAAGCACCACAAGCTCTAGCTACTGGCAATCCTAAGTACCAGATATAAAAAAAATCATTTGAAACATAATAGAACCTACTCATATGATATGTTATGTTATTGATATGATTTTGAATTTTTACAACTAGTACCAGCGGATGGAACAATTTTGTGAGTCAAGTTTTCAGAGATATCACCATAATATCATAGATCTCGTCATCCTTGCAGATTACTTATGAATCATAGTGAGGTCTTGAGCGACATAAAGACATATTTGAGCCTATACATATATAGATGCAGATAGGGAGAGAGGATTGAGAGTGACTCTAGCGCATAGTAGAATGGATAGAACATGATCTAGTGGACTCCCAATGCGAGCTACAAGAGCTGAGGGGTATCATCTGGAACTATGAGATGTGAAGTACATCTAGGAGTCATACACACAACATGGGATCTCATAGGCCATCATCCACTCCACAACCACCATCCTCTCATCGCGGGCCAGAGGTCTCATGGAGCCACCATCCCATGGATGAGAACTGATGTGATATATTTGTATTTGTATTTTGATTTATAGAGCACATTTTGTATAGTGCTAACTATGATGTTAAGATGTTTTATATAGTTGGAGTTTATGGTATTATGTTGGATATATATTTCTAATTTTAATGCCATTATGATTGATTTAGAGATAAATGCTATAAGTATTAAAATGATATACATGTCACTTTCTTATTTAAATGTTATCATGATGATACAATTCACTTATGTAGATAGATAAGGATGTAGTCTAGCTAGAATATTAACTAAACACTAATCTACCCAAACATAAAATATGAAAGAGTTAAGAAGTGTTTCAATATCACTAAGTAATATCCTAACAAAAAATGATCAAAATATTACAAAAAAATGAATCTACAACAAAACATATGCACTTTTGTCATAAACAAAGTAATACATGAAATAGAGAAGCTATTATTTAACTATCTAACACATATGCTTTAATATAGAGATATAAACATACACTTAATTCAGGAGAATGAAATAAAATAATCATGGAGAGAGAGAGAGAGAGAGAGAGAGAGAGAGAGAGAGAGAGAGAGAGAGAGAGAGANAGGGAGAGAGAGAGAGAGAGAGAGAGAGAGAGAGAGAGAGAGAGAGAGAGAGAGAGAGATGCATAATACCGACAGAAATGTATGACATTTATAGGATCTTTAAGTGGTATGTCATCCATATTAGCTATCTTATATGCACCAAAAATGTAGACTTCTATGATGATAAAGGCAACAAGCCAAATAGGGCTGAATTTTCTTTTTTCCTCGAGTGGGGCATTCACATTATGTTGATTTTCATAGAGAACTGAATCTCCAACTGAGAAAGATCACTCAACAACCTTGTTTCTATATTGCCTTTGCAATGATGTATGGTATGCTTGAATGATTTCAAGAGTGTTAATTGGTTGTTCATCCACCATTTAGAGTTGTTGAAGATGTTGTTCCTAGTAAGTGGCATTATCAATTATACCATTAAGAGAAATCCTTATCAAAGATATTTCCATCTCCAAAGGTATAATCACATTTGCACCATAAACTAAATTATAAGGATTTATTATCATAGTGGTCTTAAAACTTGTCTTGTAATCCCACAAAGCGTACGTTAATTGAGTGTACCAATCCTTAGCATGTTTGTTGACATTTTTCCTAAGAATTTGCTCAATTATCTTATTAGATATCTCAGCTTGATCATTAGATTAAGGATAGTAAGTGGTACAGAAACGTTCTTTGATATGATACTTATCCAAAAAAATTGTTACTTCCTTATTTTTGAAAGAAGTACCATTATCAGATACTATCATGGATGGAATACCAAACCAAGAGATAATGTTTTCTAGAATAAATTCATAGATAACATCATCTATAGTAGATCGAAAAGGAACAACCTCTACCCATTTAGTAAAGTAATCTGCAACTGTTATGATATAAGTATGTCCTTGGGAAGAAGGAGGTGATATTTTTCCAATAAGATCCAAGCCTCAAAGATTAAATGGTCATGAAGCTACCTAAGAATAGAGTTCATGAGCGGGAGCATGGATCAAATTATTATGATGTTGACACTAAGGACATTTTTGTACAAATGCAAAAGAATCTTGTTCCATAGTTTTCCAATAATAACCCATACAAAACATCTTGTTAACTAAGGATTTTACTCCAAACTTCCCCCCCACGGGCTCCTAAGTGAGCCTCCTAAAGAGCCACAAGGACCTTAGTTTTGTTAAGGCATCGTAGACGGAGACCATTATAAGAGCATTTATAAAGAATATTAGAAAGAATAATGTATCTTGTGGAAATTTTTCAAATATGAGCTCTAGTGTTCCTTGTAGGTGATTTGGGAAAAATGCCATCTTGGAGGTAATGAAGGATGTGTGAATACCATTCATCTAAATTAAGACTAAAACAACAAGTATTTTTTTATAAGTGATACATTTTATTAACGTTCATAATAAAGTATACATTATAGCCTCTTTTACTGGAAAATTATCATACCCCTATTTACAACTTCTACATTTGTAGTTGTTCTTTACATTTCAATAAAAATGACAGATATGCCATCTCATCTGAACCTTATACCCCTAGACACCTACCTTCCCTATCATAAACTTCTTAATATAATCTATGTTCATCCAAAAAAATTTGGGCTACATACAACCATATACATTGTTGAAGACAAAAATAAATAAAAGCTAGAGTTACTCCATCGAACGCTTAAGAATTTCCTCATAGGTCTTGTTATTGATGAAATTACCTCCAACTGTATCCACCTTGCCCTTTTTCCTTTTTCATGACTAGTTTGGTCAAGTTGCATTCTCCTTCCTCCGCTTTGAATTTGACCTTCGACTGTCTCGATGTGTGTTTCATCTTCCTCTACACTCTACCTCCAATTATTTCATTTCCTCCTCATGCTGGACCAAAAAAAACAACTCCCCCCAACCCTCCCTTTCTTCGGCTATCCTCTGTGATTTTGGTACTGACAACCCCCAAACAATGAATGGTTGATATCCTCGACTCTTCCCCTCCACCAAATGCCATGAGTCATCTCCATTCATTATGCCCACACCTGGCTCTTCCCTACCCAACCACGGAATCAAACCTCTACACCAATTTGGTTTGACACAGATTTTCATTACTCACATAACCTCCTCTTTGCTAGCTCCTAGCTGAAAAGCCCATGCACAATACATAGACAAAATGTAGAGGTTCTACGTAGGAAAAAATCCTTCAACATATACTCCTTGCCAAATATTTTCCTCACACAAGCTATGAACCTCTCATCCTCAATTTTAAACACGCTCCCCCACCTACGATAAAAAATTTCCCCTCTAATATCCAGCAGATGGTTAGGAGAATTGAGAAAAAATTAGCTTCCATTTTTCCTCTTTGTCACTATCACCAACCTCCAAGTCTATGTCACTTTCCTAAGATTTTGCATAAAATAAATAAACAAAGAGGGCCCCTTCCAAATTGTTCCATCCCCCGCTTATGGAATCACCTCATTAGCATATGAAGTGGGCAAAAAATCATCATAAAAAAACTCCCTTTAATTCCTCGCCAAAACATTATGAGACCAATTATTAAAAAATCAAACCCACCCCCTACCCTTGGGGATTCCTATAAATAGAAGGCATTTTTTAGTGTAAATCACCACTTTAATACCAATTCACATCTATTTTGCATCATAGAAATTACATCTTGTTTAATTGTGCATCTATTAGCATTTAGCTTTGAGCTTTCTTAATTAGGACCATAATGGCAATTTGTATTTAGCATAGTTATTCATCAAGATCTTGAATCCTAGATCAACTTGTGCATCAATTAGCTTTATAGCATACACCATAAATCATTTCTCATTTTCTAAGTTGTCACTAGGATCTCTACTTCAATTGAGAGCAATATTCCTTGGAACTAGAGAGCAATGAGACGCTCAATAGGTTTATCATTTCAATTTGCATAATCGTAGTTTATATTCTATTTTAATTTGACTAACTTGTTATTAATGTTTCATTGAGTTTGTGTGCAGATAAAACATACAAACTGCATTTGGCACCCACCGTGGGGCTCAAGCCTCACATTCTAACATCTATTTTCAAGTGTTTTTGTAGTTTTGACATTGAAAAATCTTGGAAAAAAACATATTATCACACCTGGTACAAAGATTCTCGCACCTGTTACAAAGAATCTCACACCCAGTACATAGAAGCTCACATCTAGTTTGCAAATTCTCACACTTGGTTTGCAAATTGTAGCATATGGTATGTACATTTTAGCACCTGGTTTGTACAATCTTGTACCTAGTCCAAAAAAGATTGCATATGGTCTAAAGAAGCTCCCATTTGGTTCAAAGAAGCTCTCATTTGGATTTTGAATTGTTTCATTTGATTGTTATGTTGTGCATTTTCATAAATTCTGTCATTTAGGAAATCTTTCATATAATTTAGGAAAGTCTACATATCATTTAGGAAAGTTTTCCATAGCATCCGGTCAATTCTGCATAGCATCCGATAAGTTTTGTTTAGCATCCGGTAAATTCTGCATAGGATCCAGTAAGTTCTATTTAGCATCCGATAAGTTATATTTAGCATCTGGTAAGTTATGTTTAGCATCTGGTAAGTTTTGTGTAGCATCTAGTAAATTCTGCATAGCTTCTGGTAATTTCTATGTAGCATTTGATCAGTTTTGTGTAGCATTTGATCAGTTCTACATCGCATTTGGTATTTGTTTTGTAGCAACTAGTTTATGATAAGAAACATTAGAATTAATTTGAATAATTGATAAAATTTATAACTAATTAATGTTTTTGATGGATTGCAGATAACCAAAGAGATTAAATCAAGAAAAACTTATAAAGAGACATACAAATCACCCAATCATTATCAAGATAAAGAGGTGAAAAGGATATCCAAACCAGTGATCGAAGCCAAAACCTTGGAAGAGAGAATTCAAGCGTGAAACAAGTATTGGAAGATCGTTGATCTTTATCAAGCCTTTTATAATACTTCTTTCATTCATCTTTATGACTCTCCCATTTGAATACATTGCATTTTAAGAAAGTTCAAAAAGTGAAGTGTAGAGCACCTGATTATTGGAAAGAGAAGGAATCTAAAAGATTGATCGATTATGCTAAGAAAGTCAATAATGTAAACATAGTGGAAAAATTAGAAGAAGAAGCGAAATCTAACAAACATCACATCAAAATTCTCAAATTGTATCAAACAAAGTTTCAATCTTTGGCTTAAGTACTTTTCATTCAAAACCAAGGTGTATTTGGTGTTAGTTTTCCTTCATTTTGTTCGTTTGGTTGTTGAACTAACATTCGTGAGAAAACTTGGATGCTAAGGAGCTTGGAACGATCACCGATGTAAAGTATAACAAACATCAAAAACCTCAAAAATGCACATATAGCTTCGAACAAGGTGAGTCATAATTATGACACAATTGAGGTCAAAATGTACTTGCATATAGTCATTATACCAATTGTAATAAGATCTCAAAGGAAACAAGGTTTATATGAGACACAAACACCTTCTGATCCAAGACAAGGCATACCTTTGCAAGAACAAGGTTTTGACCCAAATATTATGACATCAATACAATCAAAACACGTGCGCTTGATTCAGAAGTTGGAAGCAAAGTTGTATAAAGAAAATAAAAGCTTGGAAGAAAAGATGGCCAAACTCCCTAGATGTCCAAATGATTATTTTGATGAAATTGACATACAATGTCTCATTAAAAGATGCAAAATCCCAAAACTTATTTCACAAACAAATGAGGCAAATGAAATATTCAACCAAATCCAACTCACTCACGCGCAAGAGAAAACTTTTTCTAACCAAGTCCCAGATCATGCTCAATTCAATCAAATTTCAAATCAGTCTCCATGTGATCAAATTTTAAATCAACCATTCCACCAAGTTCCAAATTAAAGCTTCCAATCCAAGCATGGCATAATTCAATTGTGGCCACCACCTAATTATGAACCAATAATCATTCCAATGCAACCAAGTGTGCCTCAAGAAATCACAAAACCCCTTGTTCCAATCATGCAAATGAATCTGACTTCACCAAGTTCACAAACAACTTTGCCTTCAATTATATCACATGTTAATGAACATCCTTTTGTGCCCTTAAATTCTCTACCAAGGTTTTATAAAGCAAACACATGTTCAAATATGTCACCTTTTGGGCACAAACCAAGAATAATCAATGATAAACCTTTTGTTGAACATGTTCAATCCAAAAAAAATTTACAACATGTAAATAATGATGTGGTATCACCAACAAGATCAACCAAGCAGTGAAAGTTCAAATCTAAAACTTTGAAAGGTTTGTTTCAAACATTGGATCCTATATATTAAGAGCATGAACAAAATAATTCACCCAAGTCTAGAAATGGTTCATCCCAAAATAATCACATGGATGACACACCTATTTCCTCCCAAGAAATCAACCTTTAAGAAACATCCATGCTTCCCTCCACTCCTTCATCACCATAGTCCTCACAAGAGCAATTTCCTCCATCTGCATCAAGTGACTCTTCCAATGATACAACTTTCCAAGGGCTATCCATAGAATAAATCCAAGCTATTCCTCTTCATAACCAAAGTCCCTTCAATGCTTCCAAAATCTTAGAGCCAATGCCACCATGTTCTCCATCTTCAAGTAGGACCATTCAAGAGAGTCCCATCCAAATTCCATCTCCTTCATTCCAAAACATTTATCCCTTTCCAACATCCCCCATGTTAATTCCTTTTCCTTCATGTCAAAATATTGACCCCTTTCCAGAATCCCCCTTGCTAGTGCAGAGAACCTCCCTTTTTGGTATGATTTGTTTGTTTAGGGTTGTGTTAGGAGTCTTTGTTTTGGGTTGTAATAAGATCCATCAGTATTAGATCCCAACTTGTTCATTCATGTTCGTAAGAGCAAAAGTGCTCCTAGGTGACAATAAGGTCATTTTGGCCTAGAATGGTAAAAGTTGCTATTTTTGAGTAACTTGAAGTTTTAGTTTTTTCTAGGACCCTAAATTTCCTAACTAGGGTAATAGGAGTGGTAAAAATGCATTGAGTTGACTAAAAAGGTCAAAGAGCAAGAAATGCTCAAAAGTTGCTAGCAACTTTCAAAAGTTGCTCGAGCAAATTTTGCAAAAAGTTACAAATGGAGGTTTGGACGGTTGTAACCACCCATGCTCGGGTATTTGAGCATGGATTGATGATTTTTGGAAGGTTAATGGATTTTTGGATTGCATATTAATTTTTTGATCATTCTGTATGGATGGGTTTTTGAGATTCATTGCATATTACAATGTTTTCTGCATTCTATACGGCTGTGTACAGATTAGATTAGGTGATCTGACCCCATGGGGGTGTAGTGTATTGTATTAGCTTTCTTTTCAATATATTATTTTGATTTCAAGCTAAGATTGTGTGGAGTTACATTAGGACTTAAGTGATTGTGTTTGCAAGTTCAATTTGCAGAGTTGCAGGAACAAAAATGGCTCTAACCTAAGCATCCACTATTGAAAATGGATGAAACCATGTGGGATGATGGGTTAGTGGACAGGGTAAAGATTGAATTGTATTAGAGTACCCATGATCTTGGATGGATGACTTAGTGGCATGTGCAGAATCCCTAAAGTGTCTCCTTGAAGGATAAAAAGGTTGTAGATGGTGAAGGGAAGTTTGAAGGACAAATTGAAGACAATTTGCACTAACTGGTCCAGAGGCCTAAAAGATAGGTTGAAAACTAGGGCCTGGTAGAAATTAGGGTTGTGGGTGCCTTGATAAATTATAGCTTTGGATTATTGAAGGGTTAGTGGATAAATTTTATATTTATAAAGTCTTTTGTGAGGTTGTTTCTAAGAATTTGGACCATTTGGCTCAAAACAGTGAAAATAGACCTACTAGAAATAGGCCTAATTAGGCCTACTAGTGCAAAGTGACAACAATTGGATTGATGGGGTATCCAAAAGTATTGGAAATGTTTCCAATAGAATTTTAATGAGTCAAGAACATAGAAAAATGTTTATGGAGTGTATGGGAAAGATCCTAAGAAAGGATTTGGGGTTCTAGAGGAAGATCTAGTGAAGAATCAAGGAGATTGATGAACTACATGGACTAGTTGAAATTGTGTGAGCTTTGTGTCTTTATCAAATCAACTATACCTAGGAGGAAATATTAATAGGGAGTGTTTAGGAGATCCATATTGGTGAAGAACACATAGAAGAATAGACCATTGGATGGTTAGGAGAAGTGATAAACACTTTGGGAGAAGAAAATACTAGAACTCTAGACTCTTTGCATTAGAGTGGTATCAGAGCCATGATATCTTTAAGTTTAGAGTATGTTTGAAGGGGAGGAAAGCCATGAGGTTGACAACATGCCACCCAAGGCAATGAGAAAAGATTCCATAGTGGACTTGGTCCAAAATCTATTGGCAAAGGCCAATCTGATAGAGACAAAGGGTAAGAGGAAAGTCATAGAATGGGGAGATGAAAATGATGAAGAGGATGAAAGCCAGATAGGAGAGACAAATGACAAAGGAAAAGAAGTGGATATAGATAAATACTAGAAGGTATTCTTGGATTCCTTTAAATATATTAACAAATATAGTATGGAACACATACCTTACTATTGTGGTAGTTTGAATGGTGAAGAGTTATTGGATTGGCTAGAGGCCATAGACAACCAGTTTGACTACAAAGAAGTATCAGAGGAGAAGAAGGTCAGTTATGCCAAGGCTAAACTCAAAGGATCTGCATTGGTGTGGTGGAACATGATGCAGGATGAAAGGGTAACCACTGGAAAGAAGAATATAGTTTCTTGGGATAGAATGAAGATCAGGTTGATGGCACAATTCTTACCCACTGATTATGAGATTCAAATGTATCAGAAGTTGCAGAACTTGAGACAAAAAGAGTTGTCAGTAAGTGCCTAAACGGAGGAGTTCCACAAATTCAGCCTAAGTGCAAGAAGACAAGAAGAAGAGGTAGAAAATTTAGAAAGGTACCTCAATGGGTTGAGACAAGGAATCCAAGATGAAATCAATATGATGGCTCCTAACAATACGCACAAATTTTTTAAGCTAGCCTTCAGAGCCGAGGAGAAGGCTAGAAGGAGGAATAATTTCCAACAAAGAGGTAGGGGTAATAATAATAGAGGATTTAGAGGCAGGGGTAACTTTGGCAGAGGACAAAGCCCAAGTAGACAAGAGGAGACTCAAACCACTGACAATAGTGGGAGTAACCAATATAGAGGATCATTCCAAAGAGGATGATACAGAGGAAGAGGGCCACCAAGGGGTAGATTCTAGTCACAAGGAAGGACCAATTCTATCTTCACTGACAGATGTTACAATTGTAATCAAGTGGACCATACAATGGGCAGATGTCCTAACAAAACTTCTACATCATATATGGGAGAAAGAATAAATCAGTTAGTGCAAGAGGATAACACACAAAGTGTCACTTCTCCAATCTCCAAGATAGTGCCAGTATTGGATGGAGAAAATCTTATATTGAGAAGGACTTTGTTGAAAGTTCCTAGTGTTATAGAACCACAACAAAGAAAGAACTTGTTTAAAACTACTTGTAGGTCACATGGGAAGATCTGCAAGGTGATAGTGGAATCTGGATCCATAGAGAACATAGTGTCAACAAAGATGGTGAACAAACTAAAACTTAGAAGGATACCTCACACTACCCCCTACAAAGTGTCATGGCTAACCAAAGGACATCAGATAGTGGCGGATGAAAAAACTATGGTGGAGTTTGAAATAGGAGAGTATAAGGACAAGGTCCTATGTGACATATTGCCCATGGATGCATGTCATATCCTTCTAGGACATCCATGGCAATATGATGTGAAGGCCATTCATGATGGTGAAAAGAATAACTATGTGATTACTAAACAAGGAAAGAAATTTAAAATGGACCCCTTACAAGAACCTAATGAGGAGAAGAATGTGGGAACCAGTGTGATGATTTTGAGTGGAAAGGAGTTCCTAAAGGTTATGAAGAAGGAAAGAGGGGTCTGTTGTGCAATGATAGTGAAGCCAAAGGAGGAGACTAAGGATAAAGCCAATATGCCACCAGAGGTACAAGCCCTATTGGAAAGGTACCATGAAATAGTGGACAATGGATTGCCTAATGCATTTCCACCCATGAGGGATGTGAGTCATCAGATAGACCTTATACCTAGAGCTAATCTACCTAACAAGGCAACATATAAGATGGCACCAAGTCAAAATGCAGATACAGCAAAATAGATTCAAGATTTGTTGGAGAAAGGGATAATAAGGAAGAGTTTGAGTCCTTGTGCTATGCCAACTATCCTTGCACCTAAGAAGGATGGAAAATGGAGGATGTTCATTGACTCTAGGGATATTAATAAGATCACATTCAGATATAGATTCCCCATGCCCTGGATTGAGGATTTGCTAGACAACTTGGGAGGCTCTTTTTATTTCTCCTTGGTGGATTTGAAGTTAGGGTATCATAAAATCAAAGTTAGGCCTAGTGATGAGTGGAAGAAATCCTTAAAGACAAATGAAGGGTTGTATGAGTGGCTTGTAATTCCCTTTTGCCTAACAAATGCACCTAGTACATTCATGAGGCTCATGAATGAAGTGCTAGCAGATTTCATAGGTAAGTTTGTAATAGTATATCTTGATGACATTTTGATCTTTAGCAGGTCTAAGGAGGAGCACATGAAGCACTTGGAAATGGTATTGAGGAGACTACACCAAGAGAAGTTAATGATCAATAAGGAAAAATGTGAGTTCTTGAAGACTGAATTAGTATATCTTGGTTTTGTTGTTGCTAATGGATGTACGAAGATGGATCTTGATAAGGCCAAGACTATTTTGGAATGGCCAACACCTAGATCCATAGGGGATGTTAGAAGTTTTCATGGATTAGCCTCCTACTATAGGAATTTTGTGAGGAACTTTAGTCATGTATGTGCACCTATCCTCAACACTATGAAAGGAGGAATCAAATGTCAGTTCAAGTGGACAACAAAAATAGATCAAGGCTTTGAAATGTTGAAGAAAAGGATAGCAGAACTACCTACTCTTAGGTTCCCTAACTTCAATCACTTATTTGTGGTGGAGTGTGATGCTAGTAAGCTAGCCATTGGGGCAATGTTAAGTCAAGAGGGACACCCTGTGGCATTCTTCTCAGAGAAGTTGAATGAGGCCAAACAAAATTACTCCACCTATGATTTGGAGTTGTATGCAATGGTGCAAGCACTCAAAAAGTGGAGACATTATCTCCTACCAAGGGAATTTGTGGTTTACACAGATAACCATGCCCTTAGTTTCTTGAATGGGCAAGAGAAGTTAAATCAGAGGCACATAAAATGGGTAGAATCTTTGCAAGCATATACATTTTTCATCAAACATAAGAAAGGTGTTAGAAACAAGGTTGCATATGCTCTTAGTAGAAGAGTACTAGCTATACAAGAGGTACAATTGCAAATTTTGGGAATGGATGACTAGAAAGATCTCTACAAGGAGGACATAGATTTCAAAGATGCCTATGAGGCATGTGAGAAGTTCCACCAGGGATTCAAAGTGGAATTTACTGATTATATGTTTCAAGAAGGGTTATTGTTCAAAGGACACCTAATGTGTATACCTCAGTGCTCAATGAGGGAGAACATAGTCAAGGAGAAACACCAAGGAAGCTTGGGAGGCCACTTTGGAGTGGACAAGACACTTGATCAAGTGAATAGGCATTACTATTGGCATAGGTTACAGTCAGATGTTAGGAAGTTTGTGGAGCAATGTCAGATATGTCAAAGGCATAAAGGAAAAAGTAGCAACAATGGATTATATCAACCCCTATCCATACCTCAGAGACCTTGGGAGTGCTTGAGTATGGACTTCATTTTGGGATTGCCTAAGACACCAAAGGGACATGTTATAGTGTGTTTATAGTGGTGGACAGGTTTAGCAAGATGGCACACTTCATTCCTTGCAAACAAACCAATGATGCTTCACATATTGTAGGCCTATTCTTCAAAGACATGGTGAGAATCCATGGATTGCCATTAAACATAGTAAGTGATAGGGACAGTAGGTTTGTGGGTCACTTTTGGAGGACTCTTTGGAAGATATTAGGGACAAAAATGTCTTTCTCTTCTGCCTATCACCCTCAGTCAAATGGAAAAACTGAGGTGGTTAATAGGTCTTTAGGTAACCTATTGATATGCTTAACTAAGCAGCATGGACAGTCATGGGATCATATTATAGGGCAGGCATAATATGCCTATAATGACTCCATTAATAGGAGTACTGGTAAAAGTCCATTTGAGATAGTTTATGGGACTAATCCTAGAGGGACATTAGAGTTGAGGGATCTCAGTGTACAGGACAAAATTAGTGCACAAGGTGAATCATTTGCAAAGCAGATGAAAGAACTGCATGATCAAGTCAAGAAGACTTTACAACAGAAAGTGGACAAGTATAAGGCCAAGGAAGATAAGACAAGGAGGGATTTGTAATTCCAGGTGGGGGATCTAGTACTTTCTTACCTCAGAAAGGAAAGACTCCCTAAGGGTAAGACGACTAAGTTGTTGATGAAGAAGATAGGACCATTGAGGATATTGCATAAGTATGGAAAAAATGCATATGAGGTGGATTTGACTCCAGATTTGGGCATCTCACCCATTTTTAATGTATGTGACCTATATCCATATAAGGGAGCATCCTTAGACACTGGTCACCAAATGCTTTTATATTTGGGAGAAGAAGATTGGGTCAAAGATTTGTCTACCCCACACCCTCTGCAGTTGGACAGTATACTAGACTCCAAGGTGATTAAGAAGACAATGAATGGTACTTAAAAAGAGTATCTAGTGAAGTGGTGGGGACTACCTGAATCTGAGGCCACTTGGATGACTGAAGCAGACATTCTGAAGCATGGAGTCACCATTGAAGACCTCCTAACTCAAGGGACTTGAGTTCTTTGTCCCAGGGGAGTATGGTGCAGAGCACCTCCCTTTTTGGTGTGATTTGTATTTTTAGGGTTTTTTTAGGAATCTTTGTTTTGGGTTGTAATAAGATCCATCAGTATTGGATCCCAACTTGTTTATTCATGTTTGTAAGAGCATAAGTGATCCTAGGTGACAATGTGGTCATTTTGGCCTAGAATGGTAAAAGTTGTTATTTTTGAGTAACTTGAGTTTTTAGTCTTTTCTAGGACCCTAAGTTTCCTAAATAGGGTCATAGGAGTGGTAAAAATTCATCGAGTTGACTAAAAAGGTCAAAGAGCAAGAAATGCTCAAAAGTTGCTAGCAACTTTCAAAAGTTGCTCGAGCAACTTTTGCAACTTTTGCAAAAAGTTGAAAATGGAGGTTTGGATGGTTGTAACCACCCATGCTATGGTATTTGCACATGGATTGATTATTTTTGGAAGTTTAATGGATTTTTGGATTGCATATTAATTTTGTGATCATTCTGTACGGATGGGTTTATGAGATTCATTACAAATTACAGTGTTTTCAGCATTCTGTACGACTGTGTACAGATTAGATTAGGTGATCTAACCCCATGGGGTGTATTTTATTTTATTATATTTATTTTGCATATATTATTTTTATTTCAAGTTAATATTGTGTGGATTTACATTAGGATTCAAGTGACTGTGTCTACAAGTTCAATTTGCAGAGTTGCAGGAACAAAAATGGCTCTAACCTAAGCATCCACAGTTGAAAATGGATGAAACCATGTGGCATGATGGGTTAGGTTCTATACATAGTGATTTTTATTTTATTTTTGTTCTTGCAATCGAATTCCTGGACTTGGAGTGAAGCCCTAAGGATGACTGCTTGGAGTAGGTGAGCCTGGACAGGGTAAAGATTGAATCATATCAGAGCACCCATGATCTTGGATGGATGAATTAGTGTAATTTTAATAATCCCTAAAGTGTCTCCTTGAAGGATCAAAAGTTTTTATATGGGGAAGGGAAGTTTGAAGGACAAATTGAAGACAATTCACACTGACTGGTCCAGAGGCCTAAAAGATAGGCTAAAAACTAGGGCCTGGTAGCAATTAGGTTTGTGGGTGCCTTGAGAAACTATAGCTTTGGATTATTGAAGGGATAGTGGATATATTTTATATTTCCAAAGTCTTTTTTCAGGTTTTTTGGAATAATTTGGAGCATTTGGCTCAAAACAGTGAAAATAGACCTACTAGAAATAAGCCTAATCAGGCCTACTAGTGCAAAGTGACAACAATTGGATTGTTGGGGTATCCAGAAGTATTGGAAATGTTTCCAATGGACTTTTAATGAGTCAAGAACATATAAAATAGTCTATGGAGTGTATGGGAAAGATCCTAAGCAAGGGTTTGGGGTTCTAGAGAAAGATCTAGAGAAGAATCAAGGAGATTGATGAACTAGATGGACTAGTTGAAATTGTGTGAGCTTTGTGTCTTTATAAAATCAAATATACCTAGGAGTAAAGTTCATAGGGAGGGTCTAGGATGTCCATATTGGTGAAGAACACATAGAAGAGTAGACCATTGGATGGTTAGGAGAAGTGATAAACACTTTGGGAGAAAAAAACACTACAACTCTAGACCCTCTACATCACTTGCATATTCAAAACCATTCCTCATGTCAAGAGGATGGTCTGAATACCGAAGAAACATGTCCTAAATCAAGTCATGACCAAGATCACCATGATGACCAATCCCCTCCTATTGTTGACCATGATCCAATTTCCCTTGAGCCTAATGATGATCCCATTATCTCCAAGTCTCTTATCCTTACCAATGATTCATTTCCAATTCAAGATCAAAGTATCCTCTCACCTTCAAATCCTCCAAAAGATCCCATCATCCCTTTGGATCCTCCAAAAGATCCCATTATCCCTCCAGATCTTCCAAAATATCCCACCATCCCTTCATTTCCTTTTCCTACTCCTCCAGATCCCTCACAAGATCTTATCCTACTAGATGATCCTATCACTGATCCTATTCCATCAAAGGATCTCATTATTCCTCCTGACCCCCCTTGTGATTCAAGCACATCTATGCAAGTTGTTCATGAACCCCTTACACTACAAATGGGTTCCCCTAGTTCTATCAAGTCTATTCCACCTCATGGTCCTATAAGCTCTTCCATATCATATATACCTCATAATAATGGACTCACATCTCGTAGCAAGTATCCTACTGGTAAAAGAAAGCATTATCAAGTCAAAGGGTTATACCTCCATGGAAAAGGTATATTAAAACCCTTCCATGTCAAAGAAAATTTTGATGGACATAGTATTAATAAAAAATCCCACTCTCAAGGCATTGGTATCCCTTCCATATCCAAATCCAAATGTATACATCCACCTTCATCCTTTCCATCCATCCTAGGTCCATATATTCCTCCATCCACTAGTTTTCAATCCACTTACCCTTTCCCACATGTAAGTTAGAGAAGGAACACATCTTGGAGACCTATCCACCCATCCAAAAGGCCTCCATATCATTCCTACCCATCCATGAATTCCATTCCATTTCCAAGCAATTTTGATGCCAAGCATAAAATCCACAACTCAAGAAATCCACATGTAGTCAAGGATCAACAGGTCCAGTCTAATAGACATGTACAAACAAAGAAAAAATTGATCCAAAAATAAATAAAAATTTCCAACAGGCCACAAAGGCCCATTAATCAAAAAGAAAAATCAAAAGCCATATGGGTTCCAAAATCCCTTGTGCAAGCAATGCATTCAAAGGACTCACAAAATAATGAAAAATCAAAATGCATGTGGATTCCCAAGAAGCTTCTTGAAGCACAGAGTCCTAAAGCAAAATCAAATTCAACATCCAAAATTGATATCCCTCCATCTAAATGTCTTCCATCTTCCAAATCCATTTTGGGTCCTTACACCCCAAAATCCATATTCATTCATTCCTCCATTAAGCCTTCGAAATCCAAAATCTCATTTTCCTTGATCACTTCATCACCCCTCAAGATGTGTGCCAATGTTGTTCTTATATACATATCCATCCATTAAAAATAAATCCTTCCCATAATCCCTCCACTACCCAACACCTATTTTCCATCCTTTCATCCAACCTATCCAATCCTTTTCATAATCCTTATCCATTTTTATCCAATCATCCATTTCATAGCCATTTGTCATTACCGTACCAACATCTTTGAGCTTACTATCATAGCCATGGTCCATTATTACATATCTTTCAAGAGAACCATCCATAGAGTAAGGCATTTGAGTCCTTTGTCCATGTCATATCATGCATCCATCTTTCCAAAAGGTCAAAATTTCCAAAAATTCAAAAAAAGTATTAAAAAAAATAAAGAAAAAAAAAATGAAAAAGAAAAAAGTTGCCTTGATGAAAATCTGCCAAACAGGCATCTTGGTAACACAAAAAAAAAGAGAAATAATTTTGTTCAATAGTGAAAACCTGGAAAACAGGGGCTTTGGGCAAGTACCATGATGAAAACCTGGCAAACAAGCATCATGTGTAATTTATAAACTTCTTGGATTCAATAATTGGGGGAAAGTTTCATCCATATTTTCCTATCATATCATACCTCTATCATTTCCTCCATTATCCTATTCACATCCCTCATATCCTTTATCCTATCAACACCCATATTCCCCTTGTCTATTCTCGACCTTGCTTATTCCTATCCATATCCTATTCATATCTTATCCTTGTCCTATCCAACTCCCTATCTTGGTCTTGATATAAAATAAGGACATTAAATGAAAAACATATTTTCAAAAACCTCTTGACATGTTCATTCATGCATGTCATTCAGTACATCATTTCATTACCCAAGAATTATCATGTCCAAACCCTATCAGTGTCTTAACCAGTTCCTCCGCTTGGAAAAAAACATGTTATCACATTTCTTGGATAGTCCTTGGTGCCTTAACAGATCTAATGCAAGTGACCTTTGGCCTTCATCCATGTACCAGTCCATTTCTCCTTTCACAATGTCCTTGCCTTGCTAGACACTAGGGAAATTCAATATATCTTTCTCATATAAATATTAATGCCCTGAAAAATCCAAAAAAATTACATGTTCTAAAAAAATCAATAAAAATTAAATATGATCCTAAGAAAAGACCATAAAAATCAAATATGATGCTAAAAAAATCTCTAAAAATCATAAAATGTCCTGAAAAAAATCCTAAAAATTGTAAAATCCCCTGAGAAAAGCACAAAAAATTGATTTAATATTTCAAAAATCCTAAGAAAATAAAAAATCAACAAAAAATCAGCAATAAATGTCACTTTATGACACTCATCATATGCATAACTATTTTCATGTTTTCAATAAATTATCCCTTGCAACAAGACAAACATTTGAGCATTTGCAATCTGAAGACTTATCAAACTTTGTGCTTAATGAAATCACGCATTAACAGGCAATCTATCCAATCACGTCAGCAATCAGTCCGATGAAACTTGTCCTATCAATTAAGCAACATCAATTTGTCCTTTATCAAACCTATAATTTGTCTTATACAGGATGCAGTATACTTGAAACCAAATGCTATTAGTCTTAGATGGGGTACTTCATTCCTTAAACCATACATCATCATCATTATCAATCAAACAAACTATCAACTTTGACAAAAAGATCAAAATGATTGTTGACTTTCTTGGATTAGTGAGTCTTATCTTTTATTGATTTATCTTCGTTCATTTTCTTATGCTACTCCAGGATATCACTGAGTGATGAGAGTGGTTGGAATGGTTCATGATCCTTTTTTTTTTTGTCTTCTGATTGTGGGGTGTTTTTCATAAATTTTTGGGGCACGTATGTCATATGCTTCAGGATGGATGGAAACATTCCTTGTCTACAATTACATTTTTTTTAAGCAAAGGGGTCGCATTATCGCTTTGACTTTTTGTGTCATGGTGTGACGCATCCAAATTTCCATATCAAATAAAGCTCTTATGACAATAATGCATTTGTGAAAGCAATATTTTATTGCTACTAATTATTCTTCTATTTTGTCTAATTTCTTCTTTCTCCTAACCTTTCTTCCGTCAATCCTTGCAATCACTTTCTTTTTGCAAAATTGTCCTCCTATCAATTTTCTCCCAATTTTTCGAGGGGGAATCCTACCTCCATTATGTCGATCTACTGGGGCATGATTTTTAAATTTTCTTTGACACAACGCTCATAATCGCATTATATCAAAGAGGGGAAAAATGTAAACACCTAAAAATAGTTCACACCGATGTGTAGCCTTTTAACATATCTTCTATCTTGTGCCATTCTTCCATGTTATCAATTACTAACATTTTGGCTTAATCAATCATCTTCCTAAATCAATCCTATACGATCCTAATCTTCCTAATCCAATCCTATTTGATCCTAACATTAGTAAACCATACCATCTCTTCCTAATCAGTCCAATTCAATCCAATCCTTTGAAATCATGTTAATTGTATCTCATCATTATGCGAGTATGTGGTCACAGATCATCGATGCCTCATCCTTTCCTAAACCATTCTAGAACCATCAAAATTGTTCGTGGTCCTTATCAAAATTCATCAAAATTAAGTCAACTTTGCATCATTTCCATCAATTTTGTCAATGATCCATTGATTTGTCCTCTTGGGATGAATAACCCATAGTTTATCTCGATGTCCTAATTGAATAAATAAATTGACTTTATTTATTCCCTCTTTCCTATGTATCCACAATTATTTAATTCCAATTAATTAATTGGATAATTCATATTTACTAATTTCCATTTTGTAAGAAATATGAGTTTTTATAATTCAAAATTCCCTCCTATTAATTAGTCTCCATTTTTCATAATTTATGACACTTTCTTCTTTTCCTTTGTCATAATTTGTCATAAAATATGACAAATATCCCTTTCCTTCTCCAAACTAATTTTCCCAATTGGATCTCTTACAATTTTTCATAATGTTTCATAATATGACACTTTTCCAATTTCACTTCTCAATTATGACAATCTTCCAATTTGTGCACCTAATTGCTAATTATGCAATTTGGTCTCTAATCCTATAAATTGAGATCAATTTTCTCAATCAAGTTAATCATCACTTTTTGAATCTTATTTCCATCTTTAATATCATTTTTATTTCATATTTTAAGTGCATCATGTGAATATGAGAGCTACATCAACATTTGGAGAAGCAAGAAAGAGCACAATTGTCAAATTGAGGGAGTTTTGTTTATAATTTGCATTTTTTGTCTCAATTTATTTTATGTTTGGATAGGTTGATTGTGCATGCTTTAGATTTTTATGGTTACTCTTGTGTGCATATCTTCCTCATTTTCCTGTCCTTCACCTAAAACCTTTGGATCTCAAGTCATTTGCTTAAATTATGACATTTTAAAAGTTTGAAATCTAGCCTAAATAGAAACCTATTATTGTTTGTCAAATAAGGTATTAGGCCTATGCTCTCATCTTTTAAGATGATAAAAATGCCAAACATATTGGATTTTACAATAAAAAGAAAGGTTAAGGAATTAACAAACACTAAAAATAAATCCTCTTTGTTTGTGAATAAAAAGCATTAGGCCTATGCTCTCAATTTTTTAAGTTGATCAAAATACCAAACATGCTCTAATTCCATAGGGTAAAGGCTTGGAAATAATTTTTTTTGTCAATTGTGTTTTTAAGTGCAAAGTTATAGGGATATGTTCTCATCCTTCTTAGGGTGATCAAATTCGTAGACCTACTTTTCATTTCATTTCATTGCTTTCATGAACATGCTAGTTGAATTTGAAACTTAGAAGGCTCATCTCCCAAGACTTGCTTTAACATAGCCAGTGAGAGGGACAACCCAAAGTGGAAACAGAGCTAAAGCCAACTTCTTTTGATCCACTATAAATAAATACCTTCTTGAAGTTAATTCTTCAAAGGGAAAAAGTATCGTATGCATAGTCTCCTCTAGCGGTCTATAGGACCTAAAAAGCAGTTATGCTACCATGAGGCCTTGTAATGCATTCATAAGATGTTTTTGAACATAATCCTAAATAAATCTTGGTTAAATATAAAGCTTACCTCATTATCCATTACAACCAAAATTGTCCTTAGGTAGCTTGTCTGACTTGAGTTCTTTGTATCAAGACTTGTGAAAATGTTACAAAAAGAACATAAACCAAATTGATATAGTTGTTTTAATTTGGCTAATATTGAGTGCTTAAGTGTGGTTTTTAGTTATCTTTTGAGTACACTTTTTGAATTCAAGTTTTTTTCTAAATAGAAATAGGTTCTTTAAGAAAATATTCCATTGGTGTTAATCTAAACAAGTTGATCCTTCATACAATTCCAACCAAATCACATAAAAAAAATAAGCAGTGTCCAAACATCCAAATCCTTGATTTTTGAGAAGTTGATCAACAAGGATTACAAGTCCTTTTCCTAGAACCAACAAGATCAGGATCCATCAAAAGTATTCATCATAGAGATATATTTCTCTTTTAGGTTTCATCATTAAGAGACAATTTCATTTGAGCAAAAAAACATTGGAATATTATTATATCACTTGTTTATAGTGGACTTAATCAAGATCTTCTAAAGAAAATCATAACTATTGGTAAAACCTTTGATTCAAGAAGTAATTCAAGAATTACTTTCATGCCAACAACTAGGAAAATATCTTCACTTTAAAATAATAAAAAACAAGGTCATATTACAAGGTGTAACTTTTCAAGGAGAAATCTCGCATCAACCCATAACTCAATCACCAACTAATCTAACACATCAATAAAATCCAATCTCAAGAATAGATCAAGATCACGAAAATCAAGTCAACATGGAGAACTCTTGGGCGCATCTTCATAACCTTCAAGAAAAAAAATATGAATACTAGTAACACCATTGATCCTAATCACAAGGAGATTATTAAGGAAAAGGTAAGAGAAGCGCAACAAAATCCCATGCTAATAAAAATTATGGAGAAAGTGATAGAGAAAGATAAGGAGAGATATTTCATGATACTAGCTCAACTAGGGGTCAAATTACCTCATGATTACGACACCTCAAAATTGAAACAAGATGAGGATGAGTTCAATTCCCTAGGATTCCTAACTAAAGATATCCAATCACTCTAAATACAATTTGATAATATACAAAAGGGGAATGCACCCAAGCAATACACGATTGAATGCATTTGTTCCTTTCCCTTCGATAAGAGTTTAGTTGTGATACCTTTCTCCCCTAATGTGGTATTTTTGAAGTATGAAAAATACATGGGTACAACTGACCCACAAGACCACACTAGATAATTATGCACTTTAATAATAGAATGCAACTATAAACCTCCTAATGGTGCTCACACATGTGTGAGAGCCCCTCCTACGGGAGTTGTCCATTCCCTTTGCCTAAAATGGACCAAGACATTTCTCTTACATCTTGTCTCACCTTTCCTCTTTGGAAGATGATCGACATGTGACTCACTTTGGGTTTCCCTCCCTCTTACATTTGTCATTGAGCCATCATCTTCAAGAGTTGCTCACACATGTGTGAGAAACTCTCCCTCTTGCATGACCATTCCTTTATCCCATGTGTAATCTATGTGGATGCCACATGAGATCCACCTCATCTAAGCCCCCCAAAAATCTATAAATAGGAGGCCTCACTCCTTGCAAATCATCTCTCATTTTTTGCATTATTATCATGATAGTTTCATTCTAGGGTCTTTCTTAAGCATTTTGTTTCAATCTTTGTTCATTGAATCTAGAAATTACATACCAGGTAAATGGAAATAAATCTTAGTTTCATTTGATCTTGCATATCATTCTAGCTTAGTTTTGCATTTTCATCTTCATCATTTGGTGAAGGCTTGAGACAAGTTCCTCATACTTGTTCTTCAGCTCTTCATCACATCCATTAGTTTGCATTACAGGATCAATAATATCAAGCAAGAAATCAATAGTGGGATTAGTATTTTGTGTTGGGAGAGCACACCCACATTCCTCTCTAAGAGAAAATCAAACAAATCTTGGGTGCACTTGCTTCAGCTCATCTGAGCTTATGTTGGAAGCTTTGTGTAGGAACTAAGTTTTTGATATGTTAATGTAACTTGTATTATTTTTATCTCTAACTTTTGCATGTCTAAGATTTTTATACATGGGTAGGTTTTCATCATACACATTTTGGCACGCTTCGTGGGACCCACGTCCCTAAAAAATTTAAATTTTTTGAAAATTTCTTCCTTTTTTTGAACCCAGTCACGTATTTTCATCTTTGATTTACACAGAGTCATCTGCGACCTGAGATTGTCATCCGCGCTCTAAGATTGTCGTCTGCGCTCTGAGATTGTCGTATGCGCAGATGACAATCTACAAAAATTGACATCTACACAGATCATCATCTATGCAGATCATCGTCTGTGTAGATTGTCCACTATGACCTGACATTTTCATCTCCACCTTGTTTGATTTTGCAACTAGTTTTGGAAGATGGGTATCTTTTGGGTGGTTTCTTGAGGATTCTTGTGTGCCCTTTAGGCCAATTTCAACATCAGGACCATACATAAAATGTAACAGTAAGGTATAAGTTACATTCTCTTCCTTTCTTATACTTAAGTTACATTTCATGTATATACTTTCAGGATGTTTGAGAGTGGTTTCAACTTCATAGGAGTTAAGATAAATATTCTAGTTTTTGAGGGATTTTTAGGAAATTTTAAACTTAGTAAAATTCCAGGAATCAACATACTATCTCTAGCATGATTCCAGTGGACTATTGATTGTAACCTTTTTTCTCCATCCTATCATAAAAAAATGTTTACTTTTGCTGGTTTCAAGTGTTACCAATATGTTTGTCTTTTTGCATCATTTCAGGGTTGAAGACTTTAAGATTACTAATTTTTTTCATGCAGGTTTCCTTGGATTTTAATAGATTTTGGGAATGAACTTGTATTTTGGGAATGAACTTGTATGCTTTAAACACTAGTCTTTGAATGCATGTTGCTTAAAGGAATTAACCACATCCAATCTTGAATGCATAAGGGAATGAACCTCACAAACTCTTGAATAACTTAAGGCAAAACAATAACACCTTTCTTACATGTTTCCCTTCTTCATGTGTGGGAAATAAATTTAACATGCATGCTTAACCATACTATTATGTCTTTTGCTTAGGTAGGAAAAACTTAGTTGTTCTAATTAGGTTTAATTTGAAATGAACTCTTTTTGGTGTGTTTGAATAAGTGTTTCTCAACACTTCTTTCAAGCTATTTGTCATTAGATAGATCTCTTAATTTACGTGATGCTATGATTAAAATATAGCCATATCCTCTCCCCTCACCTTCGTGGAACTTAGGTAAAGAGAAAGCTTAGATTAATCTAGCTTCTAGAGAGGCATGTCTAGAGGGTGCGCTTCCCCTTTAGAGGATGACATCAAACTAGTAAATACCTTGGCCAGTATAGAAATGAGACATCAAACAAAAACTTGTCTTAATCCCACCAAGATCAGGCGTAGTGTGTGGATGATAGTTTAGATCAGGAAAATAGTGCCTAAGGAGCCGACATGGTCCACTAGAGGCTTACGCGTCTCACACGTATACAACCTGGTTGGGGGGACGCCACCGATCTTACTAGAAATTGTTAATTAGTAGCCTACCTGATTCACCTCTAAATGGTGACTTTTTATAGTGCAAGGGGAGGGAAGATTCTCCCCCAAGATTCTCATCATACGTGTCCTAGGGTATTGTGTTGCGATAGAGATCTTCATAGCACGACAATAATACCTGGAAAAAGGCAAAAACACGGGCACCCTTTCTAGGGTGACACTGTTGTGTGAGCTGAAGGACTACCAAGAAATGGGCCTATAATATTTCATGAGAAGCCAATTCCTTAAGGTAGCTATTGTTTGTACTGTCTTTGTTGTGTTAAACCACATAACACCATACGTGTCTTGAAAGAGTCACTTGAACACACACAAATGAAATAACCAAGTTGTATCAAAATTCCCCAAATTCACAATTGTTTGTCTCCTACAAGGTTGCTTTTTCCCTTGCATGACTGATTTCAAACGTGTGTCTTCAATAACTGTTAGTTATGCTCAAAATGTGAATCAAGGTATACTTAGCATAGTCAATGCCTTTGGTATATGTTGAAAATCAGTACTTGACAATGAACAAATTGACCTCAAATAGTCCAAAATCAGCCAAAATCCTATTCATTATCTACTAATCATCCATAATATTCCAAATCATCTCCTTAATCCAATCTAAACATCCACCATTTTATTCTAATCATCTTTAATCATCCTTCATCTTCATCTATTAATCATCCATAATATTCATAATTATCTTCCTTCTTCATCATTTTCTTCATCCTAATCCCCTCTTCCAAGTTATTCTTATTCTTCTTAATCATTCCTATAATCTTAGTCATACCTAACCCATTCATGACCCATCATTTAGGACCCTCATCCTAATTAATTTTTCTAATCACATCAAGGTCCTAACCATCAATCTTATTCCAATCATTCTAATCATTGCATCATTATCCTAATCTTCTCAATCATTCTAATCATTCCATCCTAAATATCCACAATCTTACTAATCCTCATCCTAATCATCCTTCTAATCCACATCAACATCCTCTTTCTTAGGATCAGGCTTCTAGCCTTGGGTCTAGAACCAGAGCGATCATCAACAAGAAAATGTTCACTTAGCCTAAGGAACTGATGATTCTTAAGGACTCAATCCAAAAAATTTAGGCTTTGCAGGTGGATTCTAAGGAATTCCTGAATATGCTGGAGTGACCTGTGCTATTGGGGGTTTTTTTGGCTCTGTCTGCTAGATGGTGTACTGGAAGGTTTCCCCCTTTTTTGGTGGCTGGTTTTTTTTTTAAATATCTTTGTATTAGCCCTTCATTGGTTCTTCCTTTCGTTGTGGGTAGTCGTTGCTTTTTTTGTAGCTTTTTCTTGCTCTATCTTTTCTATCTTGTAAAGGGTTTTGGGGTCCCTTCAAAACCTATTTTTACCTCAATCTAAAACATCATCTTTCTTAATCTAATCTAATCATTCATCTTTTATCCAACCTAATCACATCATCATTCTTCTAATCCAATCCACTTGTCAACCTTGTGCCATTATATCCAATCCTAATCCAATTCAGCTTCCTCTTCATCCAAAACCAATCACCCCTTAATTATTCCCTTCTCTTCAAACACCCCTCATTTGTCTTCTAAATTTCATCCATTCTTCATTCAAATCTTCATCCATATCACCTTCTAATTCCAATTTTCATAAAATCTTCTACTTTTGGCTTAGGAGCACCATCATAATCCTTGGACTTTAATCCTAGTTATCTTGATTGACCCACATCCAACCATAGTCAAGCTTAACCCACATCAAATCAAACTTCATCTTTCACACCTTCATCAAGATTTTCATCTCAAATCTTAGGTTTAACGATTTATCAAAGTGTTGAATAGACCCTCGTCATTAGAAAAAATATATTTGAATCATATTGCTTTGAGAACATCAATATGTCTCAAGTAGTTAATTCTCTTAGTCATATCCTATTTTTCTTGGGATCATCAGTCTATCTGCAAGTAGAATAAGATATCATCATCCAAATCAATCCTTTATTTTCACCATCATAGGGTCTTGTTTCAACTATGTTTGTCTCAAACCTTTAAATCCAAATCCAAATCAAATCAAATCCAGCCTTGAGGCTCTTCCCTCATATCCAAAAACTCAAATCAAATCAAAATCCTTAAGGTCGTGCCCTCTTAAATAAAAAACAAATTCCAAACTTGCTCCTAGTCCTAAGTTCATATTTCATCCATCCTCAAATCTTTCACTTCATCCACTCTTAATCTAAATATTCATCTGCATCATATTGTAATCCAATTCTAAAACCCCTCATTCAAACATCGTGAATATAGATTGGTTTCACAAAATGGTTGAGGATTTTCAAATGCTAAACCATGTTCCTCAAATCATACCTCCAACTCAACCAGCCTATCAATCACATCCATCCAACTCATACATGCAACTCATATATGCCTCATAATAATCCAAACCCTAACTATGCATATCTCTCACCCCAAACCACTTAACAAAACAATCCTATTAGTTCACATCCATCTACCATATCCCCATCCATTCTACCTCAACACATCGTATCCAATCCTAATCCATCTCCCATTTCTTATCCTTCCTCCACCTTTGACAAGGGAAATCCATCTCATTATCCATCACCAACATATGATTCCCTCCATAAAAACCTTTCCCAAGAGATTGAAGAGCTTCGAAACATGGTCCTTAGCTTACAAAATGGGGGTGAAAAGAAAAAGTTTGCCTTTGAAGACATTTGTCCTTCCCCCATTCTCCAAATCCATAATCCTCATCTCCTATCCAATCCCGATCCTCCACCTAATCCCCCAAATTTTGAGCTTCATGTCCAAAATCATAATCCTTATCCTCCACATAATCCTAATCCTCCAAAACTCACATCACCCTATCTCACAATAACCTTTCCATTGATTGAATCCAAGGACTAGCAGAGAAGTATAAATACCCACATCAAGTTGTGCAATCCCATCAAGTCATGACCCCACCACCATCCCGTCCAAAACAATACATACCTCAATATCCTAAGCCTCATGAGTCTCCCATCCCTCCATCCATCCAAGTTGAATCTTCCATCTCCTCCATCATATCACCCTCACAAGTCCAAACATGTCAAGACCTTGTTCCAAAGCATGATAACATGGATTCCTCTTCTCCTTTAGATCTAAAAATTCCTCCATCTTATGACACCTCCATCTTATGACACATTTCCGTATGGATATCTTTTCCTTCCATATCAAGATCCACTTATCCTCCTTAACCCATCTCATGATCTCGTTCCTAATCAAGATCAAGACATGCCTTGCGTTCCATCCCTTAATAATTCCCCTCCATGTCAAGCATTAATCTCCACTTACCATCCACTTCATGAAGCTATTCCATGTATCCAATCCAATAATCCCCCTCCATGTCAAGATCAAATTACTCCATCTCATGATTCCATCCCCTCCATTTCATTGCATGATTCCCTTCCATCTCAAGATCCACTCACTCCACCACATAACCCTCCCCAAATTCCAGATCAAAGTGCCCATTCAAATCCATGTCATGATCCCCTTTCATCTCAAGACCCTATTATCCCTTATAATCCCCCTCATGAGCCTTATCCTTCACATGATCCTAATTCTCCACAAGATCTTATCACACCTATCCAATTAATCCATGAACCCCATTCACATGGACTCACATCTTGTTCTCAACATAATAAGTATCTCATTGAAAAAATAAATTCTCAAGATGTTGGTATACCTTCCACCCCTTCCAAATCCGAAATCCCTCCATCTAAATTCAAATTTTCCAATCACCCATCCTCCACATCCATTTTGGGACCTTATGTCCAAAAATCCATCCCTTCCTCATCCACATCCATTTTGGGCCCTTATGTCCAAAACTCCATCCCTTCCTCATCCACATCCATTTTGGGTCCTTATGTCCCAAAAACAAACCCTTCATCCCTTCCATACATTTTGGGTCCTTACATAAATCTATCCACCATATCCAAGTCCACCATTCCATCACCTCAAATCCCCAATAAAGATCAACAAAGGCACACATCCTTGTATTCCTTCCAACATTAACCCTCCATTATTCCATCCATAAACTCTCTAAACCATCCATCCTCATACACCCATACCATGGATAATGGAAGCAAAATGGATTCCAAGGCTACAATGCATAAAAGCCAAAATCCACAAAAAATCAAGGATCAACATGTCCCCTCTAAGAGACATGTTCAAGAAAAGAAAATATGATACAAAAGAAAGAAAATTTAAAAGACCACAAAGGCCCAAAAGAAAAATTCAAAAATCATGTGGATTCCCAAGCTACTTATTGAAGCAATGCATCTCAAAGAAAAATCAAAATTGGTGTCCAACCTTGCCCATCCAAAATTTTCTTCCACTCATAAGTCTTCCAATCCTTCTTTTAAAAATCCTCCATCTTCCAAACCCATTTTGGGTACTTATGTCCCAAACTCTGATATCCTAAGTCCATAATCTCCTTCATCTAGTTTGGGTCCCTACATACCAAAATCCACATTTTCTCTTCCATCTCCTTTATATAATCCTCCTCCAATACTCCACCACCCTTCAAGGTGTGTGCCAATAACAATCTTTCCAACTCCCTCATCCATTTATTCACAAGTCTTTCTACCTCCCATCCCTTATCCACCTATCCTCCCCCATCCTTCCATCCCATTAATCCCATCATATACATAAAACATTATCCCTCCCCATCTCCTCCAATCCATTTTATCTCACTTCCAAAATCCTACCAACATCTATGAACATATATATAAAATGCCTTGGTCTGTTATAAAATATAAATATCAAGGGATAACCATCCATGGAACTAGATGCTTGAGTCCTTCCTTCCACCATCTCCCTATCACCTATCCATTTTCTTCCAAATAAATTTATACATCCATTCTTTTATCCTCATCCCCTTGCACTCTACACTTGGGGGCAAGCTTCATCCATTCTATTCTACCATGCATGTCTTCCACATCTCCTATCCACCATCTATTATCCTTTATTTTCCCATCTTTGATCTTGACTATCCTATACTTTCCCTCCATCCATATCCTCCATGTTTCTTATTCACTAACCATAACCTATCCATTATCCCACATAAATCCATCCATTTTGCCTATATTTGATCTTGACATCCTATTCATGTCCTCTATCTCATAGTCCTTTTCTTATACATTTCCTCCATTCCATAATCGTATATAAGTCCATCCTCATTTCCCATGTCTTTTGATCATGATTACCCTATGCATTTCTTCCATTTCATATTACCTATCTTATCCATATTTTTCATGTCATTATCCCCTCTCTTATTCATACCATCCTTACAATATCCATATCATCCCTCATCCTATCCAAAGCTATTCCACTTTCATACCTCTTCCATTGAATTAAAAATAGAGGCAATAAAACATCCATACATTCTTTGGAAAATACAAGCCTTTATCCCCTCCATGCATATCCTTTAAAAAAGTATCCATCCATCTCAATCAATTTATCAACCATCTCTCCATCCTCCCATGGGGGAATCCTTTGTAACATATTCCTTGGATCCTAATCCACTTATTCCCCATCCTTTATTCCTCCACTCACATCCCTTACATACCATCCTTTCATTTAATGCATCATTTATCCACCATCTTCCCATCCTTCCTTTTCCTAATTCTAGTGTGGGGAATTCCACTCCTTTACCACATATTTCTTGGATTTCCACCCTTTTATCCTTCATCATTTAATTACACATATCCTTCTATTTCATAATACCTATCTCGCCATTCCATTCCATCTATCTCCCATCTAAGCCATCTCTTAATCTCCACCATTTCTTGGTTCTCCTTTGTCATTTGTCCCAATCCATTTTATCCTTCATTCATCTTCCAATTCTCTCATATTCTCCACTTCCTCTTATCTTTCTTCCTATTCTATCCAATTTATTTATTCTTCCTTCCAACCTTCAATCCATCTTATCCTCCAATCATCTTATCTTTTAATTCCATTCTATCTCATTCATCTTATATTTCTTCCTATGCAATCTAATACATTTATTATTCCTTCCTCTCCAATTAAATCCATCCATCTTCCAATCTCATTCCATCCAATCCCTTTATCTTCTAATCCAATCCATATATCTTCCTTCCATCCTTTTTAATCCATTTTATCCTTTATCCATATTTCAATCTCATTCTATCTAATCCATTTCTATCCTAATCCAATCTCTTTTATCCTCCAATTATATCTTCTAATCCAATCCATCTTATCTTCCAATTCCATTTTATCCTTCATCCATCTTCCAGTTCAATTCTATCCCATCCATTTCTCTTCTAATCCAATCTATCTTATCTTCCAATTCTATCATATCCAATTCCTCTTATCTTCCTTCATCCATCTTTCAATACATTTATTCTTCCTTCCATCCTATTAAAACCACTTTATCTTCCAATTGCATTTTATCCTTCATCCATCTTCCAATCCATTTATCTTTTAATCCAATCTATCGTATCTTCCAATTCTATCATATTCTCAAAATTCCTCTTATCTTCCTTCATCCATCTTCCAATATGTTTATTCTTCCTTCCATCCTATTAAACCATACTATCTTCCAATTACATTTTATCCTTCATCCATCTTCGAATTCAATTCTATCCAATCCCTTTAGCTTCTAATCCAATCCAATACATTTATTATTCCTTCCTATCCAATTTAATCCATCTTATCTTCCAATCCCATTCCATCCAATTAATTTATCTTCTAATCCAATCAATTTATCTTTCTTCCATCCTATTCAATCCATCTTATCCTCCAATCTCATTTTATCCAATTATGTTCCTCCTTCATCATATAATCACATTCTATTCTACCCATTCTAATCCTATCAAACTAAGATTTATCCCATCAAAACTGAGCTTTACCCCATCACACTGAGCTTTTCCCAGACACTTTGCCCACATGAGTTTTATCAAATAAATTCAGATAAATTACATAATAGGTAAATGGATATAAATATTAGTTTCATTTGTGTTGGAATAGTCCCAAAGGATAACTGAGAAGGGGGGGGGGGTGAATCAGTTATCAGCTAGTTTAATTCTTTTCTTCAATTAATTAC